>JWHW01039222.1:393103-404546 GCA_000931545.1 Papilio glaucus
ATTAATGGCTTACTAAAAAAGATCGATATATAGAGCACCCATAACCGACGACCATGTATGCGAAGATGTATGAATGTAGAAGAAACGAGAGAGGTGTGCCAGGATCGCGCCAAACGGAAATCCATGATCTCTGCCTACCCCTCTGGGTTACAGGCGTGAGCGCATATTTATTTATAAACAAATACGTCCCATCTATGTTTTAGATGTTAAGTGCTCTATTTTGTAAGCAAATCAATGATAGATAAAAGTACTAATTTGGTATTTTAATTTTAGCAGCTGAGTCCCACTTGACTCGAACGAATTTAAAAAACGTGTTAAAACGTTATGTTAATCTTTTACCTAGCTATTACCACATGCAATAAGGACTGTATGCGTGTGAATAAAAAAATAAAATATCGTACCATAGTGATCGTAAATTCATTTTTAAATTATTATATTATTTGCAATCACAGCAAGCTATATTGGAAATATTCAACAATCTACAAAATTTACGGGACCGTATGATAAAAGAAGGTAAATCTGGCGAAGGCGAGGGCTTGAACCAACAGGAGCTGATGATATTCAATGTAGCTGATTGGGCGACCACAGAAGTTGCTCAGCTATGCCGCAACAGCAACCCTGCTGCGGAAGGAGCGGGTGAAATTATTAAAGCAATAACCCCTATTGGTAATACTTTTTAAAATAAAATTGACGACATAGTTATAAGTAGTTATTACCTGGTTTAACCAATATTTTTTGGCTTCGATCAACAATTTCAACTAGATGTCGGGTCGACACACAAAAATCTCGATAAATAACAGCGCACTTCAAAAGTGCGCTCTTATTTATTTGTTGTTGTACCTTATTTGTTGCTCGTTAAGGTTGAATTCAAACATATATGTTGTTTAACTTATGTCTGTTCATTTGTAATGACAGGACTGATTTATTGCTTTGGTCGTTTTATGTTACGAATGATCCTAATCCTAAGCGATCCTAAGTGTTAGATAATATTTTGGAGATTTGTGACTTTATTACAAGGTGCCATGGTTCTAACTAGGTTGAACTTAGAACTGTTTTAAAACTATTCTCTCCGTTTGTCTTCCGTTTTTTGGTTTCTAAGACAACCGGATTAATAAATACATTCATCAACAAAAGCGATTGTGAACGTTTGATATTGTCATTACGTTCTAACACATTACACATAAATTTAGCGTGACCACCAAAATGCTTTTTTTGGGCTTGTCAAACTTACAATGACGTTGGAGGGTTATTATGGTACCACCATATGATAGTCCTAGCCAGCTCTAGGAAGTGACTACAAATTGTCTCTACGTGTGAATAAGTCGTTCATTCATTATATTACAAATTTAATAACTTACACCTTACCAAAGTAAGCTAGAACCAACCTTTATCATCCTTAAATTTTATGCAAATTGTTGTCATTTTGTTTGCGATCAGACGAAGACATTTTATCTGAATGGGATAGAAAAGTGTTGAACTTGCCCGGAAATTTTGCCGATTTATGTTTACAAGCATTCACCGCGCGCCAAGAGGTTATAGACTGGGTTAAAGAAATTATAGCAAACGTAAGTTTTGTTACACGTTACGATTTTTATATTTTTATAACAATAGCGTTGCGACGAAATATAAAAGGTCAGGCGCTTTTTTTTTGCATTTTTCGCCACGTTGCGAAAAAACGACAGGGGGCGCCTGGCCACTCAGTACACTGCGAAATTAACGAGTACTAATCGGTGTCACCATTTGTAAAATATAACATTGAAACTCAAATAAAAACACCAAATCAACTTATTATGAATGTTAAGTCAGTAATGTTATCTTAATTTTTTGTAGTATATAATTTTTAGCTTTTTTCAATTATCATTGTAATAGTGAAATGAATTCAACAGCAGGAGTCAATAAACGAGGAGGACTTGAGCCGTATAACTATCTACAACAAGCAAGGGCTCGATCTTTGCGATCAGCTTCGTGAACTGAAGACTCAAGCTGATGACTCTTTACACGGAATCACGCAACTATTGAAGTAATCTCACTCTTTATTAAACATCAAATGTAAAAAACACAAGCAAATTGACAATCTCCTTCGTTTTAAACGGAATTTAGATTAGGAGGAGGTTCTCAATTCACTTGTATTTTTTTACTTAATATCGAAAATTCTGAATAATCATATATGCAAACGAGAACTATCAATTGCAAAAAAAACAAACGTCAGTCTTTGTGCAGGAAAGAAAAGGCAAATAGAAATTGAAGGGATGGGACATATAAACTGTCAGACTTTCTGTTACTGCCACACTATTGTGGTTAGATTGCTCAATTTCACCAAATATTTGTACATGTATCAGGGTACGAAAACCTTCATCAGTTTTCAAATTTATCCCTTTATTAAGTCGTAGACACCTAGTAACCTTTTGAAACTTAAACACAAACCAGACTAGTGCTTATAAAATTATACTCGATAGGACAACTAGGGTCAAAATATTAAACACCTTTTTAATGTTAACATTACTAAGTTGGAATCATAGCAAGTTCATTTGTCAGTGTGAGTCGATGTTACTGGTGCAAGTAAAAGTCGACTTTAATGTGACGAACCTTTTTTTACCCCGACTGTGAATTTGCTAAGAAAATAGTTTATATTTTTTTGCCAAAATAATTAATAGTTTAGGTTTAATGTAATTTTTACAGACGAGCGTGCCAAGAACGTGGTTTATTGATAACTGTGGGAGAATCGCTGGTGAAACAGATTGCTCGTCTAAGGCAAGATATCACAGTCAACGCAGCTATAGCCATGGAAATCAACACTACTGGTGCAACGGGAAAAGAATTAGCCAAAGCGCTGGAGGTACTCGTATGACTCATTTACAAGCACCATCAGTATTACAGTTAGAAAAGTAGTATCCCGTATTGACTGATCACTTTGATGTAAACAGGATACTCGTATCGAGTTAGAAGAGGAGCGTGCTTCTAAATCAATCCTCAAAGAAAAGCTTGCAACCACAGAGACGCAACTGCGGCAGTCGCGGGTAAGAGTTAACAAAATGGACCGGCAGCTGCGTGAAGCGGAAGCTAGTATAGCCAGCCTTACAATGACAGTGAAGTCACTGGAAGATCAGGTGAGTCCTGGATCTATGAAAACAGGAGATGCGTAGAATTATAAATAAACAGTCACACCTGGAACCCAGAGGAATTTCTATTTGGCACGATCATGGTATACGTGCTCTACCGTAACTCTTAACTGCCTTTTATTGCCCAGAATTATATTTGGAAAACAAACTTGAAAATAAAAGTAATCATTGATCTTTGTTAGCTCATTTTAGGCATTTATAAAATAGAAAATGACACTGCTATGATTAAATTTCGATTTAGTTAAGTGAACGTTTAAACGAACGTCACCAACACCAAATAAAGTAGTTGTCCTATACATAGGCTAGAGATAGATTATATCTGACGTTTTTGGCGAACAACATCAAGACAGCATTTCGAAGATTTTTCAAACTTTGTCTCATTAAGTTTCGAATCAACTTGTGAATTGTAAGACTAAGAGATTTAATTTAGCAGGAGCAGAATATATATTTTATAATCCTTTGCAGCATGGATCTGTTTCCTCATTTCTCTTCGTATGTTATGAAATGATATTCCACTTTTTTATTCTAGAGTCGCCAAAAAGAAGTACAGTTAGAAGCACGTGCAAGAAAATTAAAAGAATCTCTGAAAACCGGGGAGATGACCAACAATCACATAGTTCAACAGCGTGACGCACTGCAGGCTGAGTAATTTTTTTTAAATTATAGAACTACACAAACTTTGAACATAAAATCTTACATGAAATTTACACTCTTCTTCCTATGTACCGCTTAGTATATGCCCGACTGGTAGGAAGGTATGTACGTATGTATATGGTTTCCGTGCTATGTACGTATGTATATGTTCCGTTGTGACCTTTTTTTTTTATGGAAAAAGGCGGCAAACGAGCAAGCGGATCACCTGACGTCAAGTGAGCGCCACTCATAGACATCTGCAACAAGCAAATGTGTCGCAGATGCGTTGCCTACCTTTAATGGACAGAGGAGGGCGTAGACAGGAATAAGGTTATTTCCTTCCCCTCCCCCGTCCAATCCTCTTCCCGTTACCATCCTATCCTATTGAGGAAAGGGTGGGAAGGGGAAGAGGACTGAAATTAGGCCTCCGGCACCTCACTCATCAGACGAAACGCAGAGTACTTCTACTTGACGCCTGTTTTCTGTGAGGTCGTGGTATTTCACCGGTCGAGCCGGCCCATTCGTGCAACAGATGTTGTTGTTGCGGGCTCTACCACTGTTTATCTGTTTACCTGTTGTTGGCTCAACTGATTTGTGAGATCGATTGTGAATTTGTATTGAGCTATGTACTTAGAATATCGAGAGATGCTGGCCAATAGCCAGTATTTTCTAGAACAATCTCTTTTACATTACAAATCAATTAGATAAAATATAAAGGTGTTCAAGTAAGACAGACAAAATAAAGGTATCTTAATTATTATTTCTCACGAATTTAAAAATAACACTATAGAAAAACAATTGGTTGCTTTCAGGTTAAATGAAATGAAAGAGCAATTACAAAGAAATGTTTTGGAAAGCCAAAATACGGTGCAAGAACTAAATAATAAAATAAAGGAACTGAAATCGACTCTAGAAGATGAGAGAAGTAGAAAGCAAGAAGAAATGGAAATGAAAATAATGTTCGAGGAATCGTATAGAGAAACCTTGAACACTATTGAAGAATTAAAAATGCAAATAGTTGATCTTGAAAATAGCAAACCAAACCCAGGTAAAAATGAAAGAAAGCAATAGGATATAAGTTTCCTTTCGTTTTAATTTTATAAACATGAATTTATAAGAATTGCTAAAAGAGAATTCAAAGCCCTCGAAATATGTATTTCTATAAAATAAAATAACTGGTTATTGTTTATCATTTTATTGTAGATCTTCCAACTGGAAGGGAAATAGAATTAAGAGCAGAGTTAATCGCAACGAAGGACACATTGCGTGCGACAGAAGAAGAAATAATTGCTTGCAAGCGTGAAAAAGTTCGGTTTTTGGAAACGCTCACTAAAATCACTGTGATTGTCTTGAGTATTTTAAAAAATATGTCTTTATGCCTTTTATAGTTATACGCGAACTTTATATTAACGAAGATATTTAGCTGTAAACAAGTATATAATTTACCGTATATTATGTCCAGATCCAGAACGCCGATTAACATAATTGTAGGTTAATGTTATCAATTGACTTCAATGTGAAAATATTAGCAATTTTTATAATGAATACATGTAGATATCCTTTGCGTAGAAAATAGTGAACGTTTAACATTTGTCCTCATAAGGGTTGCATTCCTGTAATTTTGTTTAAATGCATATAACATATATTTTTTTGTTTTCAGTCCTATATACCAGACTCGTTCTTTGATCATCCTTGTGAAGGTGAAAATTATTATATAAATCTTGCATTTCGATATACGTTTATATATTTTTATAGGAATCTGATAACAAAATGGGAATGCAACAGAAACTGGCGGGAGACCTCCTGAGCAAGGAAGAACTAATAGGCAAGATGCAAACTCAAATAAGGGAATTAACTAAAAACATTAAATTAAAGTAAGTATTTTGTCAATATTATCACAACATTGCTGCAAAACTCTGAGGGACATTATTGAAAAACTACTTTAAGACAAATTGTGCGCCCAGTATGTTCGGTTGTATTAGTTCCATTGTTTTCATCTGATTAGACCTTGTTTCCAGTGAACAAAAAGTTTTACAATATGAGCAATACGTACGAGATATGCAAACGTACGTTCCAGCTTCTGCTAACGGTCAAGATCCCTCTATTGGTAATGCATATCAAGAATTACAGCAAGAGGTAATTTTAATAATAATCAACTCTCTTTTATATTTAAAACTTCCACAGTGGTGTCTTATATTCCAAATTATTACTAGACCTAAAAGCCCTATCAGTTTGACATTCCAATGTCAAAGTTGTTGGCGAAGTACCCTCTTCTTTTCAATTATTATTTTAGAAAAAGTAATCAGATGCGATCCTTAAGAAGTATGTAAGGCGTGACTTTGAATGATAGGATAAAACATATAATTATAATGGAAAAGTGTGAATTAAAAGTGGATGATGTGAAAGGTAAGCTTCGATGGTTCGGATGAATGGAGAGAATAACGAAACAAATTTATGTTGCAAAAGTAAGTGGCAGTGTTGGTAGGAGACGCCCTAGGAGTACTTATATCGGTCAGATGAGTGGCTTGGAAAAAAGGGCGATATAAGGAGTACCCATAACCGACGAGCAGGTATTCGTAATTCTATGAATGTACAAGAAGCGAGAGAGGTGTGCCAGGATCGCGCCAAATGGTAAGCCATGATCTCTGCCTACCCCTCTGGGTTACGGGCGTGAGCGCTAATTTGATTATAATCATTGAAAATAAGTTATTCCATATCTTAAAAACTGTTTAATTATTACAATTTCTATTTTTATGTTAGTAAATTGTCATTGTCATGCATCGTGAAACTCCAGTACAAACATTTCTCTCTTTAGTAAAATTGTGAAATTTCGCCCTTGCAATAGACGGTTTGACTAATGTATCATGAGCAATTTGCAATCTGAAATAACGCATCAGAACAACAATAAGATCAGTTGGGCGGCTATTACGAGCTAAATCAGGCTAATTTTGTGAACCCTGATTACCTCTGGACCCTGGTTAAGACGCTGATTTGAGAGACAGTCTCTGCGCCTATTTCTCTCGTAGCCTAACCTAACCTAACCTAACCATCACTAAAAGTGGTTATTCTTGCTAGGAAAACTTCCGATTTGGTTATCACACTTCATGAAATCTTTTCAGTACTAAGACACTTTTCAGTTCAGTAAAACGACATCTTGCTATGAGAAACAATAATTAGCGTAAAAAGGCATTGTCTTCGATTTTATATGAAAAAGCAAAAGAAGTTTAACATTTTGCTTTAATTAATTTAAAAAAAAACTGATAACTTACTATTTAAGCATACTATTTAAATGTTTTTTTTAACCAAATAAAGTATATAAAAATTTAATTCACACATTTTCAGCAAAAAACTCTTTTTTTTTTCCAATCAATCACATAGGTACTATTTATGTACGAATATTAACTTTGCAGATAATGAATCTTAGAATGGGACTATTGGAAGCGGTCCACAGAAACGAGGAGTTAACGGAAATGTTGATGCAAAAAGACCAGCAGTTGGAACAGCAGGATAAGACATCACGTGCCCAGGCAAGGGTCATCAAGGTCCATCTTGAATAATTATCTGTAAATTAAGTTATAAGCTATTTTAAAATTCTATATTCGTGGTTTTAAGTTAATGTAAATGATTCGTTTAAATCGTACACCATAGTGTACACCATAGTGTAGGAACGATTTAAACGAATCATTAATAAAAAACAAATAGGTATTTTTGTTTCATAAGTTCTACCAACAGTCAACTCCGCTGACATCATTAAAAATGCTGTTTACATATTTACTCACGTTACGCTGTGCCCCACGGTTCTTTTTTAACCGAATTCAAAAAGGAGGAGGTTCTCAATTCGATAGGTTTTTTTTACATACACACATGACCTTTTATATATGTATATAGATAGACTATATGAAAATCGTACTCGATTATTCCCCTCCTACCCTCTCACAGGAAACTCGGGTCGATAGTACCCTTAGTTTCAAACATATTGTGGTTCACGGTTATTGTCATCGTCCAATACTTCGTTATTCATTAGTTAGGCGACTATTTTGGAACTATTTGTTTGTTATCTTAAAATGTTAATTCAAAAACGTGTCAAACCTATGTAATTCTTTTATAGTGCATTTTAATACGATTTTAATTGAAGAGTAATGCAGGTCCGCGAGGAATTGATCAACATGCTCCAGAATAAAGAGACAGAACAAAGCCGTGAACTCTCCATTCTGCAGCAAGACCTTGAACATCGAATGAAAATTGTAGACGAGGTGAGAAGGGAATTTAATCTACGAGTATTTTACTTATTGTTTACTATCCTTCTTTCTGTTTTGTAGTTCCACGTACGTTGTAGTTTGTATCTTATTTTCTGGATTTGATTATGCAATTTCTACTGCAGCTATTTTAATCTGTGAACGAAACCGTAATCATAAAATATTTAAAATAGAAATCTTTGAATTACCAGTTACAATGTACTTCGATTAGATGTTCAATAATATGTTTGTGGTGAACAAGACGGTTGTGGTGATTCTAGGTCAACAAACAAATAGCTGCAAAGGCGGAAGAAATTCAAGAGTTATTCTCGACGCTAGAAAGCAAACAACAACAGATCCATCGGTTGGAAAAAATTGTTTTGGCGCTAGAGGAGCAGCAAAGACGAGCGCAAGCGCAACGCACTCGGCACGAAGAGAAAATTGCAGCGCTCGAACATGAGATAGCTGCTGGTGGCATTCGGAGGGAACGGTATCTTCATTTGAATACATTGAAATATACTAAGCTAAAAACACCTAACTTTTTGAAGGGAAACTTCTTTTGGGATAATGTGAATTGGATTTTTATGAAAGTAAAAGTATGACGATTATTTTTTGAATCTAACAATTTATATCTTCATTCAAATGTTATTTTAATGCTTCAATTATCTCTCTCGTTTTCTCTCCCTTTTTTTTACATTGTACCAAAGATAGGAATTTCCCTTTGACTGCTGAAAGAATTCTTCTCTCACGTCTGTCAGCAAAGAGGATACAAAAGTCTGTCAGTTACGACTGTCGATGTAAAATGAGTATTGGGTAAGTTGCGGTACTAGTACGTCTGGTTTCTAATTTGTGAATAAATGTTACTATAGAATAATGAGGATGAAAATGCGATAGTACAACAATAATGTAAAAGTTGCGTACAAAAAAATTGATTAGATTTCGATTATTTCGGTACAAAAGATGCTGTTTCCGTATTTATATTTGACTATTTAAATGTAACATAAATCATAACTAATTTTACGTAACAAATTATTATGTATAAATGTAAATATTTAGAATGTTTTCATTGTTCAAATGCAAAGAGAATATAATACTGCGATATGTTCAAATATTTCTAATTTTCAATTAAACTATAATTTTCTTTTTTTTCCAGAAAATTTCTGTTCTTTTAAGAATCCTCAAAATTGCGTCGTTGTCCAAATTGTGCACGTGTATGTGAATTTTGACCAAATAAAATGTTTTTTGAATCGTTTTTGTTGGATAATTGAATTAAAAAAGTGCATTTTACTTGTTGTTTCATTTTAAATCATTTAATTATTTAAGCATCTTGTCCTGCACACGTTTTAAGTTTAGCTGATAGTCAGCAGTGCGCTTATCTAATCCTACTGGTGCCATTAAGCAAGATTAGCTGTAAACCGAGCTTAGCTCTGCGTTGCATTGGTAGAACATTTGCAGTAGTTATTGGCATTATTTGGTGTTATTTATCGTGATCAAATCTTTGAGTACCATGTCTTTATATTAGGATTTCTTCCACGAAAATATGCGGTTTAGTTCTACGATTGTCAGGCTAAAAATAATTAAATATTGAAGGAGATTTATTTGAAAAAATGTAAAATCTTTTTAAAAATTAGCGCCAAACGGCTCTTTTTTGTAGATGTAAGTGGCTATGGAGAGGATGTAAGATCATTTTCGGGCAAAGAACTATAGTTCTATATCAAGAAGAAGTTTATACCTTTTTATGTTTCTACGTATATCGTACGTTGTATATTCCAACTTCGATTTCCAAATTCCAAAATTACAACATTTCCGATGAAAAGTGTAATGTCCGCCATGTGTGGTAAGTGACGTTGTTTGTTTACAAAAATTGTATCTTGCTGCGGAAAAAACTATAGTGGTTTTCGGTTGTTACGTCTTTTCCCGACTTATATATCACAATGTCCTTAGAATAATTATACAAATATGACATATTGTATTTATTGGATTAAATTAAAACAGATTAGAAGTAACATTTGGCGTTAGCGTTCTCTGTGGTGTCACTTTGACTTTGCAGCAATTGTCAGTGTCAACAAATTTTTCAATAGTTTGTCAATTCGATGTTTTCTTGTTTTGTTGTACGATCTTAATTCCTTATTTATATTTGGTAAAATAAAGTATATTAAGTAAAAATGTCTGAAAGAAAAGTGTTGAATGTAAGTAATAAATTGTATCTTTATTGGTTTTAACTAAGTGGAACAAGTCATGTGGTCCGCAATAGAACCGTATGAACTCAGATGAACTTACCAAAAGCTCGAAAGACCTTCAGGTCCATCGCCAAAACCATTACAATGTTCTCTGTTTGGTATTTCTATAGTGGATAAGATGCATTATAAAGATATACCAAAGGAATAAAGACTGATGTATCCACCTAAAGTTCAAGTCATAACTTCAGTTATAAGGACGATAATGAACGATAATGAAAATATTTTTGTAAATGATTTCAGAAATACTATCCTCCGGACTTTGATCCATCAAAAATTCCTCGCATGAAATTGGCGAAGAATCGTCAATACACTGTTCGTTTGATGGCACCATTTAATATGCGCTGTGTTACGTGTGGCGAATATATCTACAAAGGAAAGAAATTCAATGCCCGTAAAGAAGATGTTGAAAATGAAGATTATTTAGGCATTAGGATATATAGATTTTACATAAAAGTAAGTAATTTTCTGAATGTGAATATAGTCAAAACCGTTTCAAACAACATCGGTTAAAATGAAATATTGGTTATACTGACAACTGAAAATAATTGGTCCCGGCTGAATACCATATGACTTTTATAAAAATATTGCTTCATACTATATCACTCTTGCACACCTCTTTGAGCAACCATATTTTATTGCTATTTGAGAATTTTAACTATTACAATGACATTTTTTTGCTAACCATGACCTGTAATTCTTTAATTACCAATATATCAAATCAACAACCACATTTGCCACAGTATACTGGACAAAAGCTATTAAGATCATAAAATTAAATAAATGAGCTTAGGGTCTCTTGTAAACAAAACATACATAGAGTAAACCTAAAGCTCCCTTTCTCTTATCTATTTATTCAATGTGCAATTTAAACGAAAGAGATTGAACAATGTAATGTCCCGACTGTTGATAATGGTCATAATGTTCATAAGAAAATCATTCTTAAAGAACAGTTTCATTTTTAAAGAACAGTTTCACATTCAGGGTAATTATGGAGATGCACTAATTAAAAACCAACATGATTTGCAATATTCACATGTTCAACACATAAAATGTACAGATTTTATGAATACATTGCAATAATAAAATTTATCTATGACACCAAGTTAATATCTATGGACTTTTGTGTAAACAAATTTGCACCTTAAACACATTACCAGCTATTATGACTATCGATTATTACTACCAAATATTAGTAGTCCCTTCCCTTTGACTGCAC
>JWHW01039222.1:408363-435719 GCA_000931545.1 Papilio glaucus
CAACTAGCTCACCCATTTTTAATCCACACTCTTCTTCTTTTAAAGCTTTCAAACAAATTTTCTTATCAATTCCTATAAATCAAAACAAAAGGCAAATATTGTAAAAAAGAAAACTCCAACACAGTCCATCTTCATACAAAATTCAAACACAAATTTTTGCACCACAAATTCAAACACAAAAAAGAGCCTCTGTTGTCACTATTCTGATACCATAAAGTATAAAACATTTTTTTCGTTGTAAAAAAAACTTGACTTGGGAACGTCACTATTCAGAAAAAAAAAATCAAATCAATGGGCACAGATACCAAATTACGCGACTAAGTTGCACAGTGCTCAACAAAAACCGATTACAGGTGACGTGGCGACAATCGGCTTAGGCCGCACTGCCGGCCGCGCCTTTTGTTGCGAGCCCTTCCATTTGTTATGGTGTCAAGTGCGTTCACGCAACAAGATTATTGGCACATTCTTTATAGGTTTATTTTCTGAGATTTATTTATAATTTATATTCAACAGTCAATCTCTCACTATAATGGCACAACGAAAAAATAATTCTAATTATATTCTAAAAGAGGTACCTGCCCCGTTTGGATAGGTGTTTTTTATCAATTTCAATTATATCTTGTGCTGATGGCTCGCCATCCATGACTCTCTGTACTAATGCCACCTCAATCTTCAAAACCGGCCAAGCCATTTCGACTTCACGAAGTGGAACGACCATAGATACATACGAAAACATTATGCTCCGGGGTCAGTCGGGCAAAAATAAATGGTTATTACTTTGCCCATCTGAGGTATGCAGAGGACCATCGTCTTATACTCTGAAGCCCCAGAGGATTTACAGTATATGATAGACACTAAACGTAAAAACCAGACAGTGGGTCATACCTATTTATTCTAACCAGGAAATTCACCAGGGTTATTGTTACATCTTTTTTAATATCGATCGTGTGTTCAAAAGATATCGTGCTTCTCGTTTAGAATCTGTGAAACGTTACTTTATACAATCAATTAACTATGCTTATGAGTTTGCTGGAAAAAGAGGTTTCTCGAGATAAGAGGACGATTCCTGGTTAAGGAACATGTAGGATTGGTTTGGTTTTGATACTGGTTTTATAGAGTTTTAATGTTGAAAATAAATTGTATTGCGTACATAATGGACATCTAACGTCCAATACGAGAGGATCTTGAAGAAGAAAATAAATCAATATCAATATAATAAAAATATTTTTGATCCTAGCTGATAGAAACCCAAACCAAGTATTTGTAAGTCTTTAAAAATATCATATACTTTTTTTTCTGTTTGCCATCGAAAAGTACAACAGTAAAGATCAACCTTGTGAGTTTATATAAACGCTACATTTAACATGTCACAATAGATTCATAAAAATAGACAAGAGTTCTAAAATAACAATTACATTTAACATAGTATTTGTACATTATTATATCATAACATATCACTTCGTAATATTTTTTAGTAAGAATGTTACATGTATATAAAAATGATTATAAAAAGTTGAACAGTAATTTGATTTTTATCTATGTTTATCTTTTAGCAATAAAGTATCTAAATGTTTTCTAATGGTTTGCACTCGACAAGAGAAGAATTTTTATGTTACCATCTATTATCACTGACGTCATCACAAGTTGATTAGTGGTCGATGTTTTTTAAAAAATTCTGACTATCAGATTACTAAAATTCCACACCAATACATAAAACACTTATGTTTTGATCCAATATTTCAAGTATCAAAATGCTATAAATTTTTACCAGTCACTTTATATAAAAGGCGACGTGTGTGTATGTTCCCTATATACTCCGAAACGGCTCGACCGATTTTG
Source organism: Papilio glaucus (assembly GCA_000931545.1). Classification (NCBI taxonomy): domain Eukaryota; kingdom Metazoa; phylum Arthropoda; class Insecta; order Lepidoptera; family Papilionidae; genus Papilio; species Papilio glaucus. Next base: position 410,203 of record JWHW01039222.1, read on the forward strand.
ATGAAATTTTCAGGAAACCTTCAGATTGTCCTAGCGGGTGGCGATCGGATTAACATAATTACTGCTATCACGCTTAGAGATACGGCTGGTGTACATTCCTTTATTGTTGACTAGTGATCCGTTCCGACTTCACCTGGCTCCCAGTTATTATATTGATTCGATCGATACCAAAATTCACAGGATCACCTGCTAGCCCAAACTGAAATTCTGAACATTTCTTAATATAATAAAATCATAAGAGTGTAATCATTTCCTGAAGGTCAGCAACGCTTGTACTTCTTCTCTGGTTATAGAAATGGTCAGGGGCGATGATGAATAGTGAGCCTATTATGATAAAGATGAATATGATGATGGCGTAAGGGTACGCTCTTTTCATGAAGGTTTCTAAGTCGTATTCTCCAGTAATACTGGTGACAGTTGCTTCTGAGAGGTACTTGTTCCGTACAGAATGTTAGAGGGTATTGTGGAATATTATAACTATCAAACTTATTAAATGGTTCTTAATTTGGTTACTATTTGAATAAATAAATTACTAATTGACTTAAGTAGGTACCTTACGGCTTTGTGACCGGTTGGACAAAGTTTGAACCTGTGAATCTAATTGCCGGATATCTTTTCCAAGTCGCGACAGATATTTAAATGATATATAGGATTTTTTTTCTTGTAATAATATTTATAAGCTCACCTAGTTATAAATGTCACAACTGTAAATGTTTTAATGTCTTATTAAAAGATGGCGTGGTAAAAGAAAACTGTAGTTAGCTATGTATCAGTGATTATTGTATTTAAAAAGGAAGATCGAAGACAGATAAAAAAATCGTTGTTACAGAATTAAATGACGGTGTCACAATCACAAGCAGTAACCCTAATAAGATATGAACCTGACCACAATGCCGTGCTGTGTTCTTAACCAATGGACACACGTAAGTAATATAAATTCCCTATATAAAAAATCACGTTAACAAATATGAATAAATGATAATTATCTTGTATTTCAGATAGTTTTAGCTAGAAATATTTGTGTAGATAAACTTTAATCATATCACTTTTGCTAACTATCCACTATAATTAGTTTCTACTAACCTATTTCGTAAGGACTTTTTTATCCTACGTTTTTAAACGTCTTGTGCCACGCCTATCGACCATCACATCACATAACAAATTAATATTTTCCCTCGGAGACGGTACCTGCGGATTCCTGCAAATCGGGAACCAAACAAAAAGCTCTGTAGCGCACGGCTTTCGAGATAAATAACCGAGTCGTATCCCGGATTTTTTCGTCGACATAAATATAATTTTTTTGGGGGCGATGTAACGGCTTTGAGCCGACACGTCTGCGCTCGGTTCTGGGAAGCGGCGTCCTCGGCGCCGGCCGGGGCTGCCGCTCGCTCGACCAATAAATAAAAGGCTGCTTGGGAAATATTATGTTACATTGAGGGTGTTTTTTGATCGAGTGCGTGCGGCGGCGGTGCGGTGGTCGCAGGCTTTCGGCCACTCGAGCCTCGCTAATGAACCAGATACTGCCGCCATATGTACTTTCAGTTTTGCTCAAGAAAATAATTATTATTTTTATATAAATAACGACCCCGTAACCTAGTGAGTGATAAGAGTTCATAATAGTTGAGTTCGATTCCTAACTAAAGAAAGATTTATGAGTTGTTTTTTCAAAATTACATAAATGTTTGTTTTCAATAAGCTCTCAGCCCTATCACATTTAAGACTTCTTAACTCCGTGGAAAAATGACTAGTAAATATGTTTTCGTCATTCTGGAAGTATGAGAACACAAGGGACGTTGGCATGAAAGTTAGACAAAGAGTAAATGAAACTAGTCATTTTAAATACTTAGGTGATGTAAAACAAACAAATAAAAGTAAATATTAGGTTAAAGATTCTTTGTCGTATGGCAAACGTGAAATGGTTTGAAATTAGATGAAAAACGATTAAACATTTGGTAAAATTTCCATCAATTTTCTGTTTTTTAGGAAATATAAAGAAGCTTTAACCAAAACAATGAAAAAATAGGTTATATTATATACACTTATATAGTGCATTCTACAACTGAAATTCTCTTTGTCAAGGCTTGTCATTCAGATTGTTGGTTGATAACAAGCTCAATTAATTGGGGTTTTGGGTTACGTATTCATGTTCTGCCGCTGTCTTTGTCTCTATCTTTTTGAATCTTATGTTGAGACAATAAAAGATAGCGATCTCCCGTGGTCTTTCTGTCTTCGATAAGGTGATATTTTCGCATCAGTTGTTACTTGCGGTAGAAGTGTAACAAAAGATAAAAGAATGCAGCACTCTTTGTCTTTATCTCTTGTAAAAATAATGTATACACTTTTAAAAGATTTGTACGCCCCATTAAAGGTATCGGATTCCTGTGGAGCGAACACCTCGTGTTTACTTGTTTATCTTCATAGTTATTTCGAGAATTTGTTATAATACGGAATGACTAATCATATCACCAAATGGCTCTGATTTTAAAACGACTGAGATACAATAGAATTTTATTGCCATAGCGGGACAAGTAAGGTATTATATTTCTTTTCTACGTCGCATGTTCTATCCAGACTTACAACAGCTGTATAGTTTGCTATTTCTAACACCAGATATATATCAGATACACAGTGGTATTATCTACATAACTTGAGCATAGGGCACGCGCCCTTCATCCCCCGAGACACATTTCATGGTGTAGTTTGTACAAATTCTTGATTTTAATGCTAAATAATATAATTTTTACATTCATATACTTCATGCAGAAAAAATATTAGGTACATAATTTCGTTTTAGGTACGTAATGGTCGTTTGGAACATAGTTGCCCTCTGACATTGCCTCTCTTTGTTACGTCACGCCACCCGAACATGCAATAAGTTTCCGTTTTTGCCGACTATATTAACATTCTAAGGCTCAAGTTAAAGTATTTCTGAATTTATCAAAATTTGATCTCTATGTATTGGTGACTTAGTACTTATGGCGTTTAACTAGCTGGAACCAATCTCAGAAACCGTTCTACAACATTGCCAGGTAATTAAATGTGTTGTGGGAAGAGTAGAAAAATAATTTCACGCGTTCTACTTCAATTGATGTGACATTTATAGAAGTTGTTCGCTCATTACTCGTGCTGGCTAAGAAGTTAAATATGGTTTTATGTTAATACATGACATACGACAACTCCATTACACGCTCCAATAACTCGAGCTCTGCTCTAATTGACTCCATCGCAATGTCTTGATGTGATGTCATAAAATTAAATGGCATACATTTTACCTTGTAGCAGCATTACAATGATCGCATAGGAATCAATAAAACTTGTGTAATACATTATAACCGTGTTCGCACTGCCGAAAACATTACAGACTACATAAAACATGTTGTTACGTCTATTTGAAAAAATTGAGATGACAATATATCTTATGTGAACGTTTTCGGCAGTGTGAACTCACGGCAACAACAGACGGATATTCTAAATGCATATGTTTATAATACGATTCATAAAAAAACATAGTTGAAATTGTTCGAGTTCCTAATATTTTGCTTTCGGCTTAACTGTAGTCTCGTGAGTGTTAAATAAAGTGAGTGTGTGGGTCTCGTGAGTGTATTAACAATGATTTACAAAGTAATACAAATTTCATCTTAAACAATAAGTGTCTCTGATGCCGTAAATTTGCAGTAGAGCACGTAATAATTCTGTAGCGTCTTAAATTTTTCTGTTACACGCTGAACATTTATTAGACAATTGTGTCTACCGGATGCCGCACTGTAGCCCACATGATTGATTAAAAAGCCGCAAGTTATTCATCCCACTATAAATAAAGTTGTTAATGGAAGGCGGCTCGCTAGTAATTGGACCTTAAAATTCCTCCTCATACACCCACACAAGTGCACCCCAATGAGGGTAACCATGAGTTTCAAACCATATTTAGGATATTAAACTAAAAACTTACTAACCTAACCTAACGTAGTACTTAATGGATGGTAATATTTATATTTATAAAAAAAAACTGATTGCTTTCATAGATATCCTATCCTATCAGTCAAAAGACGTATACTACTGAATGTTCTTCCATGTTCGCTGTAAAAAATCTGCCTTTCCTTGCCCTGTGGACTTTTGCAAGCTTGACAAGATTATTAATATGATACATACCCAACGTCGTTCTTAACATAACATGTATTTTTATAACCTGTCACTATAGCTCATCCCCTCCCATTCAATGTTGTGTCAGACGATTCTGCGGCCACTGTCGGTTTCGTTTAATATCACTTCTGATTCAATCTCGCTGAGATTCACACAAGCCGAGCCAAGACAAGCAATTCCGATGATTGACAGCATAATTCTGTAAAGATGTATAAGAGATTAAAAAGGTGATTTCTCTAATACGTTAGTTTTTGATGTATTCTTCGGAATCTTCATTGTTTATAAATAACCTTTTCTTGCCAAGCAGTCGTAAAATATTCCTAGAAAGACATAAAGCTTGGTATCACTACTCCCGTCGTACAGCTCTCTCAATCCTTTAGATAGCAAGGAATCTTTGTATGAGGGTAGACCGGTATCTCTCACACAATACATACCGATCCCTCGCTTAATGATTTTTTATTTATACTCGTTTTACTCTATACCATTAGGAAATTTACCACGGAGATTACCTAATGATTATATGAGTATAAAGGATAAATCAAACAGTTTAATGGGTGTTATACATACTATAAGCGTGTTTTTTTTTAATATTGTGAAAGGCGTACATTGGCCGAAAGGTTACTCATCATTTTCAAATATGAAAGTATGAATGAACGTCATGTGCAATCGTCCGTGTGCTTGTTTCAGTAATTTCAATATTTTCAACGGATGCCGTCCGACAATAATAGGCGGCGGTGACCGATTCGGTGTAAATTGTTCGCCGGACCGGTATCCGGTTCATGTACACACATTCATTGTTAACCATACACCGCTGCAAATCCGGTAAAAAGCACGGTTCAACGTCCGGTGAAAAAAACGGACATCTACAAGCGCTCTTATTCTTCGAGAGTTTAAGCCGACAAAGGTCAAAAAATACTTCTGCTTATTGTAAATTCGATTGTCAAGAATTCTTTGTTTATAATTTAGATATACGAAATAGGGTATACATTCACGTGTGGTGCAAAACTTTCCGTTCAATTCACCAGCTCCAGTTAAGAAATATATCAGTTATACAAACGCTAGTTTCCAGTGAAAAAAAGCATAAAACGCATAGTTAACCCACGCCTTTGTATATAAGAGAAATCTCCTATACTCAAAGGCGGATGGGTTGTTCAAATGCAAAATATGTTTTAAAAACAATTATTTTTATTTATCTTTATTTGATTATTCAAGTAAGTAGACATCGTTTTAATTTATATGGTAAAAATGTCTGAGATCGACATTGCCATATTGGTATTTGCCCTGACCTGGATTTAAAAGCAAGCCTCATAAGCTTAAATCCTTAAGAGCCTCTTACAATAATAGATTACATTGTACAGTAAAATCCTATTAATCCTTATTACAGTATCTATTACAATTAAATTTTTAATAAACTTTCGTCCTCAGCTCGCACAGCGAGCAACAATTATCATATATAAAACTCAACCCACTATAGCCTGAAACTTCACAAGAATGCGCTCACATTTACAACGGTTTGTGTTGAATAGCGACCTTCTATGTGTGCGTGAACGTATATATGTGCGTGTGTTAAGTGTTAATGTGTGCGAGGAGGGTCACGCACACACTGACACCGAAGACGCTCCATTCATAATTTTAACAACCACTCATTACACCGCCTGTGAAAGGAACGGGAAACACTCTTGAGCTTGGAATTTCTTAAATTATTCGAATTTGATTAAATAATTACTAGAGAATAGCATTTTTATGTCTAAACATTTATCTTTTTTTTTATAAACTTAGTACTTAGATTGTCATGGACACCTTAATGAAGTTAATTCATAAAATAAGGAAAAAAGTTATTTAATCTATCAATTAGTCCTAATATACCTTTATCTATAATAGTAAATTTTTCTTATGTCAATAAATATATGCATATTAAGGAGGTTTAATGAACAATATTGCAGTGCTTTATAGTTCAATTAAATCATTTTTTAGTTCTTTTGTTATGGTATAATAAAAATGCTAAAATGCTCGAGTTGCATGTCTGAACAGCGGAGATGCCACACACCGCGCGTGGCTCATGTTTTGAAGGTGTGTGTGGTATTCATCATTGTTTCGAAGGTAAGAATGCAATGATTAAGCTTAAACTTGTCCGCTCAATGGACCCCTATCATATCTATAAGTAATTCTAGCGGCGTATCTGTAATAGGAACAAATGAATTTTATTCATGTCTACTATTAATGTGTACGTCGTAATTAGAGTGCGGTTAGAATAAAAATCCTTATCATTAACCGGGAAATTATAAAATAATGTATAATAAAATTTACGACAAGAAACTTGTTGATTACGAACGACCTATAATTTCGACTTTTTAAGAATAGACAAATAAATCATGTTTGGTACATGAATTTTCTTTAATGAAAACACACATCATTGGAGCCTGTCAGAATACTGAGCTTATACGCATTGCGGTCTGGGTTGGATTTCAAGAGATAAAAAATTAAAACATACATAAATGTTTGGTTAAGAGTCTGGTTGGTAACCGTTGCCGTGGTAGACTGCTTAGACTTTACTGAACTTATTATCCTACTACATTTAGGACATCCATAGTGTTTAGAACATAGAAACCCAGACAGTGTAAGACCCTAACGCTATGTCTGACACAAAATTTTAGGAGTATTTTTATAAGTAATATGTGGAAAAAGCTTAAGCGAAACTTACTGAATTAAGCTGGAAATGGCATTCCTGACAACTCAGATCGTCATTAAACTATAACCGTATAACAGTGGTAGAGCCTGCAACATCTGTTGCACGAATGCGCCTGCTTGACCAATGAAAATCACGACCTCACAGAAGACAGGTGTGAAGTAGAAGTATGCTCCTGCGTTTCGCCTGATGAGTACAGTGCCGGCGGCCCAATTTCAGTTCTCTTCCCTTTCCCATCCTTGCCTAATAAGGATGGGAAGGGGAAGAGGATTGAACGGGGAGGTCGTGGATAGGAAAGGAAAACATCCGTTTTGCTGTTTGACAAAGAAGGGAATCCTTCCGCATCTGCGACTCATTAGATTGTTGCGGATGTATGGGGAGCGGTCACTTAACATCAGGTGACCGACCCGCTAACTCGTTTGCCACCTTCTACCATAAAAAATGATTTGTCAAAATGATAATTTCATTTCTACGTTATTCTTAATAAGGTAAAGCATAAATAAAACGAATAAATATGCGCCCACACCCGTAACCCAGAGGAGTAGGCAGAGATTATGGATTTCTCTTTGGCGCGATCCTTGCACACCTCTCTCGCTTCTTCTACATCCATACACCTACGCACGGCCACTCACTTTTGCAACACAAATTTAGGAATTTTCTTTTAAAATATAATATTTTTTTACAAGAAACAGTTAAATTTCAAATAGTTGATTGAATTTGAAATCCTCACAATCAGTTTCCTTTCATCTAAGTTAAAGCATCCTTTACCTTGTAAGTCAGACAGACTTTACAAAGAAGAATGTAGGTTAAATATGACATCTTTGAAATTGTTAAACAAAGCATTATTAATATTAACAAGGTGTAACTGTTCCTGTCATTCTCCCATGCTGAAATATCGCAACTTCAAAGTGAATTATTATGTGGTTCTATTAAGTATTCCATTACTAGTAAGCATACCAAAGATCCTCGACGTCCGTCGATACGCCGTCCCCGGTGAAGCACGGCACCCATGAATATTCAGAACATGTATCAGTGTATCAGCTTCATAGAATAACCAAGAAACTGCCCATTAAAATTATGACGAGCCATCTACATTCCTGTGCAACAAAAGCCGTCCTACGATCGGTATAACACCTCCTTCGTAGAACGTATGTATACGTAAGTTTCACTTCACGAGGGCCCATAACGTTTCCGTCGGGGCCCAATGATACCTTTTTTCCGAGACCGTTGAAAAAAACATGGCGTCCCATTAACAATAAGATCAAAACTAGCCGCGCGCCACAATGGGCGGCGAGCGCCAGCCTCCGACCGCTCCGAGATACTTCCAGGAATTTCGCCCTTTAAAAAAAGATCCAACTCATCCTGGGCGCGTGAGAGATGGCGAACTTGCATTCCTGGTGCGCGGTCCGCACCCTCGCGCGGGCGCCACCACCAACCAGGTTTACCATAACATTTGCCCTAACATAACACTTACAACACTAGCTAAGTAAAAAACCTTTTGGCATTACAAATGTCTATGTTAATTTTTGTTGCTTTCTTTTTCCTTGTCTACAATCCTATTCCTTTGAGAGGAGATAAAGAAAGAATTCAGTACCCGTCCCGTTAACTGATGAAAATGAAAAAACAAATTATAACGTTATCATTACATATTGGGACTCCAAGACTTGACCGGTGATTTATTTATCCGTTAACCAATAGGCTACCATCGCCGAAAAATATTACTGTCGATTTGTCGTCAGTAACTCGGAAGTTCTACTTATTACTTTATTAGATATTATATTATTATACAAACTATATAGTTTTAGTTGTTTGCATCGTAACTATCGCTTATTTGACGAAAACAAAGTCAATGAAATGATAAACGGAACGGAGACACTCGACTGTATAGTTCGTCATCGTAATGTGATACACTCCTAACTAGCAATTTATAACGTCAATCATTGCAAAGAATGTGCAATAATAGATATTACTATGGCACTGTGCGACATTGTGCAATACGTGCCTACATTGTTGTGCATGCATAAAAACTGGGGACAATAATACAAAAGTAATAAGTCGATTCGGGACAGCCATTAGTGTGCACCCCGCCTTGCTCCCACGCTCGATTGTCCTTCAGGGTGGTTTCCACAGCCTCAGAGAAGCCCGTCGTCACATGTGCTTGAAAGCAAATTCAACCGATAATGGAAACCAGACATGTTTTTTCAGTTCATGTTACGAAACTTTCGAATTTCGTATTATTACACAAGAACCATTTACCATTCCTTGGTCGCTAAATTAATCCTAATATTTTATTAATACAATGCGATTAAATTCTAAAAAAATTAAATAATTGTTTTTAATTTTACATTGTACTCCGCAATAGTCCACGTCGCCGGACCCCCCGGAGTGTAGACGCGTTTATTTATATAACAAATTCTGGCGTCCAATGTTTTCAATGACTAATAGAAAACTAAACAACTTGAAAAAACGACACACCTTTTCAACCATCAGTTAATCACTTGCCGATATTTAAGTTCTTGATAAATTGGTCGCGATACAAAAGGATAAGTAAGTATGTAGACAACAAAGCATCGTCCTAATACACTACATCATTCATAAGTTAATGCTCAGTACAATGAGGTGAACGGTTCTTAAATATCTAGTACGACTCCGTAGCCTAGTAGTTAGAGGTCCTGGGTTCGATTCCAAGCGATACAAATAATTGTATATTTTTTAAATTATGTTTTTGTTTCTCAAACATACCTTTTTTTTATGTACCTAATAAGATCGGTGAAAAGCGTACGGTGATCATATTTTTGCCTATCCCAGTACCCAGTTAAAAACCAAAAATTGCATTCTGTAATTAATAAATAATATTAAAGATCATAAAGACTAACCGTAAAATGACAGCGAGTTTGTAAATAAAAAAGCGAGGATGTAATGGTTAAAAAATTCAAACATGACATCTTATCATAACCTTCACATTATATTAATAACACTGTCTGTCGATCTGATAACGGTCCCTGTGTATAGGAACCTTGATAAATATAATACGATAACCTTAAAATATTTCTGACCGCCTGTTAAGTAAAACATTCGAAGCATTAATTACATTAATGATATATTAAGATGCATCCACACTATCCATCTACGAGTAACTAATGCCACGAATTCCAACCGACTAGACAAACACTTGTCGCAGCCAGTAAAATTTATAACACAAATATACCTATAATAATATGTCCACACCCGTCGGGAATGTTGTCTTTCGTTTTATATTATAGTGTGCGTGTATGTCAGGACATACATGTATGTGTGCGCACACGCATGCGAGCCGCAGGAGCGTTCTCCTCCGTTATAGATTTACTGTTGATCATAATTATTTTTAAACAACTTGTAATTTAATTAAGTTTTCAAAACATATGTCAGCAACAAAGTGTTCTCAATATAGAACGTTAGAGTTAAATAGAACTAAACAACAAAATAACTCATTATTTTGTAGTTACATTCTATTTTACTCTACAAGCAAGCAAGCAATCACAAAAATTTGACGTCATCTGGTTTTCGATCTTATAACTTTAATTGTAACGGGAAAGATTGTATTTTTTTTCTAATTTGTCAAGTTAAAACTATCAATAATATTGTAATTGAAGCCACAAAACATAAATTAATGTAAAGTCTGATGCTATTTTAAATCAATTCAATTCAGTATAGGGTTAAAATAATGTAATGTGCCGCGCATCCTAGATTGCGATAATTATAGTTCTATTTGTACACAAGCGTATCGTTTATCGTAATAAACGTATCGCTTTAGCCGCGCCTCTCTGATTTTATCACACTTTCGCATGTCGGAGAAAACAAAGAACTCCGACTCTGGGGCAACTTCTAACATAAAGGAATCCATGCCGAGCCCTGGTTTACTCCTAAAGAAAGACACGATTTCTTTTCTATTTAGATTATCGTAGAAGGTTACTTCTTAGTTAGACTCTTGACTCTGGAGGACTACATGACTAACGACATGAGCTAAACCTCTGTTTATAGTAACCCAATTGAGCAAATAAAGGGCAATGTAAGTTATTCTAAGCAATTAAATAAGAAATTATAAGATATGCAGCATGACTTTGTCCATAGGATTGCAAAACTTTGATAAAAATGGGTATTGACCTGAAGCACAAGAGGCCTATGGAAACGTTCTGGATAGGCGGCCACGTACAAGATAAAACAACGTCAGTAGTCCCACAAGTTAGACGATGGTCATACATCAGACAACATTGACCATCGACGATGACAACGGCTATGTTGCGGGAGTCCACTAAATAGGATCGGTTTGGAACATATCTTTGTGTTCTTCCTCCAGTAAACTTGTTGATGCTGATGATATGATGATAGATTGATATTGAAACTTGATAAATCAATTATGGCAGAAATTTGTTTGGTGGAATGTCAAGAGAATAAACAAATTATTTTAAGTTAAATACAAAGTGTTAGATTAAGTCATGTTTTTTTATGAATAACCAGTGCTTGATAACAATTACTCATGATGTTCAGTGACTATGTAACCAAGATAAATTAAACTAATGTCGAAGTGTCACAGTCGTCGAAGCCATAACAAACGATACTGGCCCCATAGAGCTTTGTGAATATAGTGTTAACACGTTTGCCTAGTTGCAGTATCGCTATTATGAAAGCGTTCACAATAAAACTGATTGCTTATCGAAAATCACTGACCTTAGGACAAGCTGACATGTGATAACTATGGGAATGTGTGCTTATGGGAACTGGCTGATTATTCATATCTTTGACATTCGTGGGTGTCGGTTCACTTTCGATTAATATTTATTTTTAATTTACATTCCGCTCAAAATGTCGACGTCCTGATAGAAAATAAATATTTATGGTATACATTGGTCTTTATACTTTTGCAATTGGATTGATTGAGAGAATATGATAGTGTTGTTACACAGATAAAAACAAACGAAAACGATTCGGCTGTGATAACTCAGTTTATCGAATCATTCTTTATTAAATCTGATACAGTCTTTCCAAGTTATAGCATTGAGTAACTATAACAAACTCAGAATGACTTCAAATTAGGTACTTTATACAACATTTTATTCACTTACTCCTGACAAATCCTAAATCATATTATAAATACGAACGTGAATTTGTTCGTTTGTTACTCGTTAACGACACAACCGATCATCATGATTTTTTTTCATTCACAATATCGGTTTCCATGGCAATGTTTCATGTTTTGACAATCAACATGTTCTCTATGATTCGAAGTTATTATAAGCGGAATCATCTTACAAAAATTTCTAGCGTGGAAAGTGAGAAAAGAATGCATGCGAAGCCGCGGGCGACTGCTAGTTTGTTAATAAAGTTATATGTGATTTTAAAAAGACAGCAGAAGGCAGTTTTGTAAATAGAATACCTAGCTAATCCTGGATTCGGTTGCGAGCTTAAGTAACCTATTTGACTTTATTTTTAAATTCTTTGTGGCTGTTTTTTTTGTTCCTGGTGTAATGTGCTGACCACTCTGGCTCATTTGCTACGTAAACTATACACAAAGCAGACTCAACGCCAAGGATAAAGTGAATCTCATTTTCTTTGAGTTGAAAATAGAATCTTTTAAGAGAGTATAGAATCTTTTAAATAAAATTGAAATCCCGACAATAATAACACAAAAGAAGCCCATACAGTAAATTGCATGTGAAAAGTTATATTAAGTTCGGTACCACTAGCACAAGTTAATTAAAACTACATACGTAAACGACAGTCATGCTCTCTATACGGGTGGGGTGGAACATTATCTCTTTCCGTTTTAAAGATTAAATGTAACATAATAATCACATCATATAATACCCCATTCGGCTCATTCTAACCCCTAATATCGTTTGACGAACCAATTGTGCCAAAATTATGCCACGTGACCTTTATATGCTATAAATACATCGCCATTATAACATTGGTCTTATTTATGACTTCAATTAAGTCATTTCATACGGCCGATGCGGGTTGCTTGATGAACGTACGGCATTTACAATGATTGCGAAATTGCATGTAATTTCACTAGTTAAAAAATAATTAAGGGGCATTTTATGATACTCTATTGCTATTGAATAAAGCTGATAGTTGGCAGGAAGGCTTGCGGTTGCAGTATCCGTTCAATGTATTGATAGACGTTGCAATTATAATTAAACACATCTAAAATGAGCAGTGGTGGCTCAGTGGTATAGGCCCGGACTTACGTAGTGTAGGTTGCGTGTTCGAACCCAGGCAGGCGCTAAATTATGTAATTTATTTTCATCACCACTGCTCTAAAAACGGCGAATTTCGAAGACATGTGACATCCACAAACCCGCACTGAGCCAGCGTGGTGGATTACGGCCCCTTGCCTCTCTCGGAGAGGAGGCCTGTGTCCCTGCAGTTGGGAAACATACTAAAAAAGGCTGATTTATCATATTATTATTACACATCTAATATAATAAAAAATGCCAGCTGTATTGCCATAAACGATTATCTATTTTATGATTGTAAAGAGGAGAGATTTATTGATTTAAATCTAATGCATGTTAATGTAAATAATTTATTTGTTTGAAAATTAATGAATACTTAAATTGTAACAATTATCGTCTACCCTAAAACAAAAAATCTGCCACCGGATTAGCAATATCGATCTATTAAAATCGTCTAGATTGGAATAAGAGTATGTTCGATTTAAGATATAACTCATTAGAAAAAGTGGTAAAATAACGAAAAAAAGTTAAAATTTTAAAATATACAAAAAATATTTACATCTTTTCAAAGTAGATAAATAGAGCAGCGAAGTCATCTGACGGACAATGCAAGAGCGCCACCGCGTCGAAATCCGAACTAAAGCAATTCATTGACAAAGCATTATAAGAGAATAGCGAACACAATGGAGTGAAGATATCCGGCGCCGGCGCGTCGCAGCGACAAGTGCATAGCGGTGGCATTAACCTGCCTCACGAATTGTTGCGCCTCGTACCTGTCTATTGTGACCCAGGTACTTTACGCCTTGCTCGTCATGAACGTGAGCAAACGGGAAGAACGCCACAGGAAGCGAAAACTATCACTTTAAAGCCAACAATAATTCCAGAACAACGCTCCGTTTCACGTCCGAGTTCATTGTACTAATTTTTAAACCAGTCCTATTATAATACTTATTCTAGGAAATGTAAAATCACTTAGACATCTTTGAGTTGAGGGAAGTACCCGAGAAATTTTAGTATTTATTTATGGGTAGGTTAATTTTATCGGAGACTCGAAGCTACGCTTGTGGAATGTTTACAAAAAGACGTTGGAATCTTTACTTACTTTTGATCAATACTTTTTGGTGTGAATTGTGTGGAATGTCTTTCTCTTTCTCACTTACTTTTTATTTAATACTTTAATTAGTAGTTTAAATTTTACACCTAAGAAAATAATTGATTCAAACGTATGCCGTGTATTATCCTGAAAATTTTAATGGTTGGTGAAATGTATTGTCAAAAACGAACATATATTAGTATTAACTGCCAACACATCTATTTCTGTGACATAATACAATGTTTTGAAACACACATAGCGGTAAAGTGATTGTATGAAACAAGTCTAATTATTATCAATGTAATTCGAAGGCCTCTGTGCGTTGTCTACCGTATAAAGAGGTCAGGCATCCAATTAGGCAGAGTATTATACTATTTTATTGCAACACGCCAGTTATCAGGTCTTGTACTATGTTTAACAACCTTGGTCTAAGGAAGAAAAAGTATGAGGCGGTCGATATAGAACCTAGTTAAATTTCGAATTTAAAATACAGTGACGGAAAACCTGTAACATTATAGAAAAATATACTTACTAACTATAGGTCCTACAGTGCAGTGAAATAGTTTGGACCTTGATTTACTTGTTTAAAAACATAATTCCTGGTATAATTATGACAGAATACAACGATTTTATTCTGTATGTTGTTTTATACAACAACCCGCTATAGTACTTTATTTCTTAACTCCGTGTACTAGTGACGTTATTAAATTCTTCTACATACAGTACTCGCCAGTTATAGTTGAATTTATATTTGTTTAGGATGATGTCATTAAAGCAAAAAGCCAAAAATATTTATAAGTGAAAAGTTTAAAACAATAACCTAAACTGGACAATTTTGTTAAAATTAAACTCACGCCTATTGTTTTTATAATAAGAACCACAAAGAATTCTACGAAATCTCTGACGGCACAATAAAATCGAATCGCCCTTTTGCGTAACACAATGAATGCGCCATGTGGCAAAGTCTGTGGGGTAGCGGGTTCGAGGCCCGCACATGTGTCTTTACGCACTCATTCACTTGTGCTATTAATGGGTCCATTCAGCGATATTGTCTTGCACATGCTCCGGAAACTGCATGCCCCCTCCCTCTTCCCTTCCCTTCTCAACGCGACAAATTAGCAGAAACGATTATAATAAACTCCGCTGCGTTGTTACTTGTTTATTTAAGCCGCTAGTCTTTCATTTTTTTCTTATGCAGCCGTTTGATACAAATGTTACGATTGTCTCAATGGACGTACGGACTGGTCGATTTGAAATTCATAACGTTCCTTTGTTACCTAATGTATATTTAAACAAAACGTAAAAGGTTCTTTTAAACGCGTTAGTGATATTATAAACACATTTTTAGTGGAGAATATTTAAAATGAAATGAAAACTTTTCAATATCGATATCGAACGTATTCAATGTTTTATTGCATTGATCATAAAGATTTAATGTTATGTTAAAAGAGATACACAGATAGTATCATATAGTGCAGTGGACGGAGATCACAGATCACTAACTTTTCCATTATAAATTTTCTCCCTTTGCATATTCATCCTTTCACATGTTTTCTTCTTTTTTAATGTTGTCATCGTCATCCAACCAACGCTTTTCTCTTATTCTTGTACATTAAATCATTGTACAAAGGCAGGTGCAACATAGATTAAAATAGATTAACATTATTGTTCTTATACATACATTTATACGTTATAATAGTAGATACTACAGCGCTACGAAATCCGTAGCTAATTTGGCGTAGCACTCGCTACGAATTAAAAGAAGCGTTCGGACATCAGCGCCTAAAAGTCAGGTATAACTACTTTTTCCTGTATAACGAATTTCTGAAGTATGATCATTAATATTTTATGTACAGTGATATCATTTATAAACCACCCCGGTTGTAACGACTTTTCGATTATAGTGACGTTACACTTAACTATATATTTTTGCAGTAAAATACCATATGCTTTTATAGGAATAATTCAGTTATAACGATTTCAGATAAAGCGCCGATCTGTGATAAAGCTACAAGTTTTAATGAACCTATAAAATTTTGCAAAAGTATCTATGTCTGCTTATTTCCATGAATACCTTGCAGATGTAGCGACTGAATCAACAAACGAAGATTCATTGAGAGAATCATTAAGCTTACTTTTATTTTGTTTACACACACATATGGTCAGTAGTTTTAATAAAAATGCTTGTGTATATTAAAAATTAGTAACTTCTTTCTCATAAGTACAAACTGCCGGCCAACTACTTCTGGCTTTAGTGACGGAATTAATCATACATAAAAAAATAATTATAACAAAAAGTATTTTTTTTTCACTACAAAAAATTATAACGAAGAATTACAGTTGTCCAGAGTGATAAACTAAATTCTAGGAGGTACACACACACAGTAACATAATATAGAAAAATTAAATCGTGTGAAATTCCAGGCCGGTATCATTTCTATCTCGGCCCCATAAATTCCAGGTTAGAATCGGCTGCGACGGGATAACCACCCATTGCGCGTCTTTCAGGCGGCCGACACCGCGGCGTGTGACTGATAATTGACTCGTCGGACGACTCCGCGTCCGGCCACCCCCTTCCATAAATATTTCCCGATCAAATTATTATGCGTTCGAAAAAAATGCCACAGGTTCGATTCTCGGAACCATCGCGCCGGGGCGGTTACATTCAAAGTGGTAGACAGAGACGACGCTAGCCTTGCAGGGGGCGTGCGAACGGGACGCGCGCTCAATGGAATCACGTCCAGTACGGTCGCGGGCCGGACTGTGAGAGTTACATGGAATGGATTTATTTATTGATCTATCTTGTTCCGTTATTGTGAACGATAGGACAAGTAAAGATAAATATTGACTACCACCTAAACCATACATATTATACAGATATAGGTAATTTTTATTAAAACTATAAATTAATATGTGTTATCATAATTAATTCATTAAGCGACGCTTGTGTGATCTCAGCGAAGTCGGACTAGTGTGCGGTGCGATGCAGTCCTAACCAAAAAGCGCTTTTATTTTTTCACAGTGTATTTTAATTGCAAAAATTATATTAAGTTTCCTCACTACGCTTGATTTTCTTCTTCAGCGGCTTTTCAGTTTTTCTTAAGCTTCTTTTCGCTGCAGTTAAATTTAGAAAAAAAACTTTACTTTTAGTGGAAACTCCCATTATGTACATTTAATGTTAAAGTATTACGTACATTTATAAATTACAATTACAATTAATTTAAAAATTTTATATATAATATTTTTGATGTATTTTAAACTTTTAACTTTTATTTTAATTCCTTATCTCTGTATCTGATAAGACAATAAAATATAGAATCTATTCAAAAGTTAGTCTTGGAACAAAATTTTGATAATGCAGGTTAAATTACAAAATCAAAATAATAATTGCACAACATTATAGACGTATCCATACAAAATACATCTAGGTGAGATGATTGTGAAGAGTTAAATTCCAAACTGTATTATAGTTTATCTCATTAATTTAATCAGTATAAATATTATCGGCATGTGTTGACCAATGAAACTGACGTCAATGTATTGACATGAAGATATGACGCTCGGACTATTTGTGTTGACCGTCAATGTGCTCTGGCTGCTCATAATTACTAACTGACAAATCACCAAATCAACACTTGGATTTATTATCATTATTACATTTCAGTTATTTTATATAACTGAACTGAAAAGTAATAAGTTATAGAAATGGCACTTATGTCACCGCAGTACAACCGCAGTACAAGCTGGTGCTGCTACCCTTCGTTGTCTTTATATATGTAAATTAAATACTTATTACTTTATGTCTGTTGTCTATTTTTTAAGAAAATAATGAATGAGTTTTTATTCATTTATTTATAATCCACCTGAGCCCTGCGGCTTCCGCCTTGTAATTTAATTTAAACGACGATGTCCAGCCTAAGCCGACCCCTATTTTATATCATAGATCATATACGTCTGAGATCCAATATACATTGGATTACCATTATTTCGACAGTACAAAACAATTATTTATCTATAGTGCAACACTAACTTTCACCCCTACTTTAGACCTTTAGGGGATGAATTTTAAAAAATGCTTTCTTAGTGTTCGCCTACGTAATAACAGAAGTAAGTATCTGCAATGTTTTCAAGTCTCAAGGCCCAGTGCGTTGATATATCAGTCAGTCAGTTTCTTCTTTTATATATATGTATATAGGTTAATCAAAACAGGATTACGTAACATTTTCTTAACTTATTAAAGTACTATTTTTGTATTTTTCTAATATTTGTTCTTAATCTGTCAAATTGTCACACTCGCGATAACAACAGCCAAATAGGACTTTCCCATGATATTGGACATAATTAGTAAGTTAGTTACGTAACAATTTAGTAACAAAAGCCGTTAAAAGACCGCAGACCGAAAGTAGGAACAATCAATTTTCAGAGAAGGCGTAAAGTGCAGACACATCGACGTATACGCATTCCTAAGGTGGCACATTAGGGTGGAGTAGACTTCTTTTAACCGACTTCAAAAAAAATTAGGAGGTTCGGAATTCGCTTGTATTTTTTATGTTTGTTACCTCAGAACTTCAACATTTATCGATTTTGAAAATTATTTTTTTATTGTTAACATTTTTCAATATTTCAATAGTTTTTGTATCCAGTTCCAGAGTTAATCAGAATTTTTTTTGCGAACAGTTTTTTTGTTTTTAAATTATTATTGTGATAAAGTATCTTTGTTGTATTTTCATTTATGTATTTTAATATGGTTGTATATTTATATGTACAATTATTTACGATTAATTGTTCCAGCGAGATATGTTAAAATGTACCGATAATTCTATAACAAAAAAATGTAAGACTTGGTTCTACCTGTCTGTTAAAATAATTTACTTCTCTAAAGTTTCTAAGTATCTCGAGTTACATACTCGTATTGCCAGTGAACAATTAAAGGTTACCAAAACATCTATCAATTTTAAAATTCACTTGGTTAAATGTGCTTAAATATTATAATCCTTCACAATAATTTACATGATGTCATAAAATTTTAATTAAAACAAACGAAATGTTTTATTAGTAATATCTCAAAATTAATTATGCAATAAACTGAAAGCGTCTTTAATTAATAACTTGGAAACAAAACTAAAAATCCATCTCCATACAATCCAATCGTTTTTTCCGATGATTTTTAACCGATGTTTATGTAGAGACAAAGCGCCTATTGCGTTAAAAAAAAATTGTAGATTTCTTTCTTTTTTCACCGTTTTGGGTCGTGGGAATACGTCGCGTGCAGTCGACGCGTCTCATTTGGTAAACGGTACTAGGTCAAGTCTCTAGACTGATATCAATCGAACACTGGTTGAGGGAAATCTTTTGAAAAGTATAAGACTGCTTGGGTGATACAAGCTTGGGCGTTAAGGTATCGCCACTTACTAAAGGATCTAAGCGCCATCAAGCACTCCTAACGCCCTTATGACTAAAAATCACATCTTATGTCTGTTTTACATCTATTTAGTATATTTCACTATATCCTATTTAGCCTATTCTTTAATGCATTGCAATGCAAAATGATTGAATATTTCATTCTATTATACATAGAACAAGTTTTAAACTTAGGCCATATGGTTAACAAGATTGCTTGCGTCGTAAAACTTTCTCTGCCTTTATCTTTTAAATTTTAGGACAAGTGATTGCATTTTCCGTGAATCGGGTCAGCCAAGTCCTGGATTAACATCCTTAAGGTTGCATTCTTATGACATTTTAAAATTTTTCGACCGTAACAAGGTCTTGTTGTAAATATTTTAAATAAACTTACGAAGCACGATTACATAGATAATAAATAACACGTTCTCCTATTTACTCCTTCATTGTGCATTCGAGGACACGTCTGCTTAGCCAAAGCAAATAAATAACCAAAATAAACAAAGCAAAGTGTGTAGTTATTAATATATATTACAGCTTAATTGTTATTTAGCTTCATAACATAGCATTGAATGATGTATTTGTTTGCTAAAACATGCTGGCTGTATTAAGAATGTCCGAAAGATTGTCTAATGTGCTGTTCCAATGAACCAAAGTTCCGATTGAAAACTAGTAATATACAAAGCAGGTAAGTCCGTAGTGTACACGCGAAGGAATGTAGACAAGGGATAAATGCAGACAGCTATTTAGTTTTGTTGTCAGTTCCCAGGGGAGATATCTAATCAGAGATTTACACGTCATTACGATTCGTCTGGATGTCCTGGGCCGCGCTCGTCCCGCGGGCGCCTCTCACGCGTTTTCCGACTAAATTAAATATTTATTAAAATAGAGGAACGGCTTCCTCCAGATAAGAAACTTCTCACGAGCGTGGGTGTCTGTCTAGCTTCGGGCTTCGGGACAACTCAATGTATTTATTTTAATAACATAGACGCTAATAACAGCTTTAATAATCGATCTTATTCTTTAGATGGGCTCTTAAACATCTCATTTCTTTATTTACGTCCCGTCTCTATACGTATTCCATTATAATTTGTGGTGAATACAATAAAAAAGTCAAAACATATCAAAGGGCGCCGCGTCAGAAACGAGCCCCATGAATGCCCACGGTTAACTTTAAAAAAAACGACACTCGACCCACTGCATAGTCTAAAGCCAAACATATTAGGTGATTATTTTACGGCACATGTTTCACTTAATCCGTCTTACTTAATTTATTTGTAGTGTAAATGCTAGATGGTGGTTATATTTAATGTTGTTTAAATGACGGCGCGCGGGACACCCCGGAGGGTGGTCGTCTGCGGCCGAGCTATGCGCACTGTCAACACGCGGCTACGGTACACAGTTTTTTGTGCAGCACATGTGCGCCTCCGCGCCGCTCAGACCACAGCACCCCACAAATATTTATCTTCAATTCTAAACCGCTTAGAACCTCGCAAGCATCTCAACCGACATTGTTCCTAAACTTCTTCCACGAATCGAACTGTAGTTCACATTTGTATGACATATTGTTTTCAAATATATAAATTGAAGTATATGGATATTTGTAAAGTTTAAATTATCTCCTAGCTACTATTGTCTGTTTAAACTTCTTCTACTTGACCCTGCGTTTCCACCAATCTTATTTTGTGTACATCGAATAAATTGGACAGATACGAGCGATTTGCTTCTAATGTTACAATTGTTCAAGTTCCCTCATTCTAACAATTGACACCATCTTCCAATGTATGTATACTTAAGATTTACCTCTTCTATCTGCTCTTTAACTCGACAGATATCGCCTGTCACTTCAGTTCACATAAGTTCCTGCAAGTAGAGGCTTTTATACCTTATTGTAACATGCAAGGTATGATTATTTTACACAAACAAACGTCATTTACCATGCATGGCGGCCATTACACTTTTTATACTTTCATCGAAAGTGTGGTAATTTCTTGGAAATCGTGTGATATAGTGAAGTAAAATTGTGTAATGCTGCTGTGAAACAAATTATAAGCTTCTTATAGTTAACACGCTTTGCTAGTGGATTTTAGTGTTCGCGCTAGATCTTTTTAAATCTTTCATATATATATTATGTTCTTTTGTCTGCTTTATTATAATTTACGAGAATTAGTATTCATACTATAGATTTTGGAGAGGCGCGTTATCATAATATAAATTAATTAATTGAATTTCTCAATAAATTAGTACCACCTGATGCCTGCGCTAAGCAGCGCTGGACAGTAAAAATAAACCAAGTAACGGCGCAATCCACTAATTGACTGGACTCGCTGCTGTACGAAAAAATCTATCAGATAAAGTGGGTAAGTGTTTACGGTTTCTCACGCGCTCGCCCAACCCTCAATGGCGCCTCGCTGATTGATAGTAGCTAAGCCGACCTTCTCACCTTTCATTCTACAATTGAATGTCAATTTTATCTCTATCCATTTAAAGTTCGTTTTTCAATCATCTTTTTATGTTATTACATTCAAATAAACTTAAATGCTTATACATGGAGTATTGAACTTTAAGGCACTCGAAATAAAGTTTAGTTTTGAGTGAATAGGTGAGCATTTAAATCTCATTCAAGGAATTCTGCACCCTCATAGCTAGTACCTGTCCGCGGCCACCTCCAAAGAAATCGACAAAAAATGTTATGTTAATGTCTTATATCAGAATGTTATGCATTGTTGCTATAATAGCGTTGTTATCATTATTGGATAACATTCTCTTGTAACAGTCGGCGTTGACTTCACTGATGTACGTTATTCAAATGTTAATAGACATTTTTGAAGAAAAAATAACACTTCCATGCTTGTCACTTCGTCCCTTAAATGTGGTGAACAATCTGTGAAATCGACAAAATATAGCTGAAGTTCACGTTTAGTTATTAACTACTTACATTGTTAAGTTAAATCATTTCAAGTTCTACGAATAAGTTCAAAGTATCGAGATTAAGAGTGACATTGACTGTTTTGAAACAAATATATGTTTATATGCAAAACGGCCACATTCCGCAGACTTTATATGTTACAACGAACCGAAGCTTGATAAGGATCAAGTTCTAAGTGTATAGTCCAAGGCTTCTTTTAGTAGTAATCGGACATAGCACCTGACATTAATTCTATGGAATGTGCAGCTTAAAGTCTAGGTCTTTATATTTTAAGAACTGATGCTTCGTCCTCTCAGTGAAACGCTGTCGGATTCTCTCCTTTTGCTTATGTACTCCCCCTCATGTTCACATAAAAAGACTGGCAAGCCCTGCGTCACTTTCATGACTGTTAAGAACGACGATAGTCGTGGTCACTTACCAAGCTTGCTTACTATTAATAAGTTAAGAAGTTTGTGTCCAGGTTACCGCGATATTCTCAAATAACGTCATAGATAGGTGCAAAGTTTTTTATTAACGTTAAAAATAAATTAAAAATAATATTACGAATTTTATCGGGTTTTTTAATTTGTATGTTCCCGATGTTTCGAGAACATAACCACACTCATAGTCACGAGAGGACTGAGGTGTCTGACGTCCTGATATAAAAGTTCCTGGCGAAGTATCCTTTTAGTTTCAAGTATTATTTTTGCTCCGATTTATGCATGCAGAATTTATTCGAAGTATCTTGGAGTTGTATGCTTGTTTTGATTTTTTTTTACATAAATAAAATGAACGCGATAAAATCCATAAAAAGAGTATAATATCATGTAGTATTCGCGTAAATATAAAAAATCATTATAACCCAAAAATATTTGACTTGTCGAATTTTTATTATCGTGGTATTCCATAGCTAGAGCTGGCAAAGCAACCAGCCGGGCGAGCGCGGCCGGCGTCCGCTCTGTAATCTCATCGCCGGTGTCGGTTTACGGCGCCTCCCGCAATTATCATATTCCACCTAAACACATAATATTGTGCACGCAATTTTAAAAATAACTCGCGTCCGGCCGACCTCAATCGAGCCTGATTTATGGCGACCGCAGCGCCGCCAACCTCGGTACATATGCACTCGCACAATAGTAAATTCTAAACATTATATGTATAGATATCAAAAATGCATGATTCATATTTCCAGATTTATAAGGGATATAGTAGTTTGTGCTGTGCATTAATATATCAGTCAGTCGGTTTCTTCTTTTATAATTATACAGATATGGATAGCATTTATAAGGTCACTAGAAAAGTGTTCGCAGAATGTCTTGGATTTTGTCATATATTTTTACACCGGAGTGCCGAAAAAAAAAGTGGCTATATTTAAAACATCATAAGGAAAGCTGTGGTTGAAAAGATCAATAGGCACGTCTTTTGATCAAGTTTATCAATCTCAAAGAAGTTGAGCTAGAATTTCGATAGTTTTTGTATTGTTTCATATTTGAGGTACTATCCCATACTTTGTGCTGATTTCGTCTTAAGAAATTATAGTACAGTAGATACTCGATTAACCCTCATATAAGGATTCGCGAATGTCCGAAATTACAACATATACCAAATAATTTTACCCAAAATAAACTAAATATTTGATTTCATAATTTCCAATTGAAAACTACCAAATATTTTAATTTATGTAGGTACGATCATTTTATTTTATGATTAAAGTGCAATTTTTTAGTAATATTAATACGATTGACAAATACGCATATATGTACGTGTGTTCAAAAATGTATCTTCATAATCTATACATATAATAAAAATGTAACTGATCGCTGTCTGTACATGGAAGATATTTGAGAAAAACTATTATTGGAGGCCTTCATAAACGCAATAAATATCAAAACAATGATTATTAGCATATTTGTCTGTTTGTCTGTGCGTTTGTTACAGTAATCTCAGAAACGGCTAAACCGATTTGGGTGCGGTTTTCGCTAATGTATTGTGGTAAGCTTCACTTAACATGTAGTGTTTGTTTTATCTTAATCGCTTTATAAATAAAAAAGTAATATCAATTTAACTGTGCTACGGCCACACATACGCGGGAAAAGGGCAGTGAGATAATAATGAGGTTACGATAGTATTAAGTAGGTAATATCGGGTGAAATCGCGGGGCACAGCTAGTTTCCTAATAAACATTGACTTTTATTGCTATGTTTAATTGGTTTTTGTTGCCTTTATAAACACTATTATGTAGTACACAATATTTACAAAACCGGTTTTCTTCATAAATTTGATTATTCGTATCCGTTGGTTATTTTTCCCTATCTAACGCCACATAAAATACAATACAGATAAAAACAAACACGTCACAAATATTTTTAGCCGGCGGGGAATTGATGAATTGCTAACACTCAAACCAATAAGCTACAAGTTAGTCATAGTTTAATTTAGTGCTAGCATGACAAGCATTGAATAGATATCGTATGATGCGTGATAACGGATATAATTCATTTCAATAGCAGAGCAGTGCGTTTGCGATTGTGTTAATTCGCAGTAACAGTTATACGTACATATGTCACTGCTATTGTGCCGCTCGCGGCCGAATCAACAATGTACGTGCACTAGAACCGCTGGGTTCACCACTAGTGTTACCATAATAATTTTTGTCCTGGATATTTTAATACATACAAATCTTTATATAATGTTTCGAGTTTATTACACTAAAATGTTTTTTTTTCATAATTATTATATTATACTTATTACAATTGACAAATTAATGAAATTACTTAATGCTATATAATACATTTCCTTGATTAATAAGATTACTTTATCTATAAGGATGAGGTAGTTCTACAATCTACATCAATAGATGGCGCTATTGATGATAGGTTAGGTTAGTGTAAGTATGTGAAGTTATTGTATAAATTCCTACTATATATTTAACAACAACTATTTTATAAATTATCAAAACTTAGTATAAACATTGTGGTTTTTATGTCCAGAAATATTGGAACCATTTAAAGTTAATATATTGATTAAATAATGATTTATTCCAAAGAGTAGTCATAATATCAACTAAGTTAG
>JWHW01039270.1:15160-28545 GCA_000931545.1 Papilio glaucus
TTTCGATGCGTTTTTAAATGTAAGGTCGCCAACGAACTAGCGTTCGTAATTCTATTAGATATAAATCAGTATTGATGTTTGTTTAGGCCCTAATATTATATTAAAATTATAATATTGACGTTTTGAAGATTGTATGTTGTTATAATGTAAGATTTGTAAGGTGTTTTGAAATTCAGTGTACTGTTTGGTACAAATTAGTACTGGAATTGTTCAGTAATTAATATGCGTGTACAATGACAAGGTAGTCGCCCGTACTTATGTTGCTGCTGCGAAGAAAAACGCGTAACTCTTTTGTACACTATGGCTAAAGAGCGTTTTTGTACACGTGCCCGCCGCGGTTTCGCGGACGGGCTATTTACAATCGATATGACCGTTCAGTGGAGTTCGCCCACCAATTAATCGCAAAGCGCGTAAGCGATGCCCACCAAAGCTGTGGGTGCCCACTACCATTCTATTAGTTGACCGTAGGTGCGGCGGGAGTCGCAATCGCACACGCTACGGGATAGGAGTGAAAATGTATCTGCATTCTACAGAAGCCGTGGGCCCGTAACGCGGAGGGCACGGGTGAAAATCGCTCTGTGAGTTCTTAGCCTATTACGTCATCGGACTCTGATAGCTTGTTATCGTCCACGAGTAGTATTAATTATCTAAGTATGAAATATTTTACGTACTGTCTAAGGCTTGTGCACATTAAGTTTTTTAGTTTCCTTTAGTTTATTAGTTAGGGTACGCCTACTGTAATTTACTTGGGATATAGATTTCTCAATTCTCCGTTTCACATAGAAATGTATTTTATGTGTCATTTATATAATTGACAATGATAAGTTATATATAAAAATATTTCATCAATAATTTAAAAAAAAAAGAAAAAAAAACGAACAAACATTTTATAAGGATTAAAAAATACATACATTGATAAAAAAATGCATTTAAAAAATGTACACGTTTATAACATATCGAAAAAAAATTTCTACCCAGGGTTTTGAACGAATTTAATAGGATTTTTTTTCTTAATTTTCTTCAGAAATTTCTGAAATTATAGATAAAAAATTATGACATGCTGAATAAAATGGACAACAACACATACAACAAGAAAAAAAACAATACAAATAACTTTTGAAATTAATTTATGTTATCATGATTTTTAAAGTCAGTTATTAAAATGGTTTGTTCCACTATGATCACATGAGTCACATGACCGGCGTGAACGAAGCGGAATACTGTCAAATTTACTTAGTGGAATAAAATCACGTGGCATAGGGCTGCCACTAGTTGTCAGTTAATTTATGTCTCTATCTTACACAGACTTCGTAATAAAATCACCCACGTGATATAAAAGAATAAAGAATTAAAGTCGTCATAATATTTAATAGGTATATTTTAATTTGTCATTGCAGTTTAGTAAATCAACACAAGGAATACCAAATGACACTATTTCAATTATTATTACTAACTTTATGAATTATTTTCAATTTTCCAGCGTAAATTATATTGTACGATTATAACTGACTTTATCAGTATCTTTTTAATTTAAAATCTTGTCACAGAAGCTTACCACTTAACAAATAAGTTTACACAACTAAAATACTCGACTGACTGTTTAATTGATTTAAATTTTATTGATTTATTTCCACTGTATGGGTTTTATCATGACGTCATATGCGCTACGACATTCCGGAGAAGAATTCGAATGAAATGTTTTTTTTCTAAAAAAAAAAATTGTAATAAAAATATAAAAAAAATAATTTTTGTAATTTTTGTTTTGTGAGCCGGTTAGACTAAATGAGTTCTCAAATGAACGGATATAAATAAATATACCCGCGAAAAATATTCCCCACCTGTCGAACGGTCGAAAAAAAAAACAGCGAAAGACATCATCGAGTAATAATAAATTTGATTGTACAAAATTAATTAATTCTTAACGTTTCGTATCAATATTACATATTATATAAAATGGGGCCGGTTAAACGTTCTTTTTTTTCATGGAAGAAGGTGGCAAACGGGCAAGCGGGCAAGCGGATCACCTGATGTTAAGTGAGCGCTACCCATAGACATTCGCAACATGCAAATGCGTTGCGTACCTTTTATTGACAGAGGACAGGATAGACAGGAAAAAGGACATTTCCTTTTCCCAGTTAACCCCCTCCCCGTCCAATCCTTTTCCGTTCCCATCCTATCCTGAAGAAAGTGGGAAGGGGAAAAGAACTGAAAGGGTTCTTTTATCCTTTCTCTCCTTTTCTTATAAGGAAAGGATGGAGAGGGGTAAAGAATTTGACGGGGAGGGGAAATATCCTTTTCTGTTTATCCTTTTCTCTGTCTATTAAAGGTAGGCAACATATCTGCAACTCAACTTGTTGCAGATGTCTATGGGTATGGGTCACTGAATATCCGGTGAACCGCTTGCTTGTTTGCTATCTTCTGCTATAAAAAAAATATGTATGGTATTGTAAACTTAATCCGGCCCTGATTAAAGATAAATAAATTATTTTTTTATTAAAACTAATCTTGACTAATAATATGCGAATATGTGATTTATTTAATTAATTCGGAATTTATTGTTGTACCAATATCAGTATATGTCAAAGTTAATTTTCAAAATTCGACCAATTTTTTATAAGAGACATGCAATGTCTGAACAGTTGACAAATTTAGATAGAAAAAATATGTTTAAAATTGGTTAGTTATTGCATATGTTGCATATGCAGGTTGCTGTATACGTAAATGTAAATTGATATCAAAAATATACGTATTGAAACAACATAATTATCATAAATATTAAATGATATTTTATATATACTACCTGCGGACTGAGCGTTCGCTCTGCGTTGTCTTTTATATGTTAGATCGTGTTTTTTTAAATATAGCGCCATCTAACAAAAATATGAGATATCAGTAAGTTAGCTCTTGACAACGCTCCAATAATAGATAATACAAATACCTGTCAAAAGATGGCGCACTTTAAGTATTTTCATTAAAAAAATGACATGGAAAAAAACCTATATAGATATGTTACGTTCAATATAATTTGCATTTAAATCTGTTCCGTCTCATTCCGCGTAGTATAAATCTGTACACATTGACAAGTTTCGCTTGTTAATAGAACAAAAGATACGAAACAGCACGCAAGTGAAAGAAATTGCTTTAATGCTGCCAATAGATGTGGAAATCTCAAAACAGTCTCGACAAAAGTTAAATAAATAAATAAATAATCAACAAAACTAAACGTTAGTTTCTTAACAATAATATTCAAAATTGAATGAAAATCAACAAAATTAAAAAGTTCGTCAAAACTGTTCCAAATTCAAATAAGCATGGTTCTCGCGAACCTATAAAATTTTCCCCTAACAAATATCGTCTAACGCGGCTAAAGAACTTTTGCACTTCAAAAACACTAAGGACACATACGATACGACACGCTTGTGATTGCGCTCGACGCAGACTAATTGAAGGACAAACAAGTTAAAACTTTTTAGTTGTCACATTTTATTTTTCAATTTATCTTTCATAAAGGCAAAGCAACACAAAATTCAGCCACAAAATTAGTTAATACTTTTTAGAAGAATTAAATTTGCATTATTTATATTATATATATTTTATGCTTATAGCTTGATGTATTCAAAGTGTTATTAGGTATATAAAAATACTATTAAATGCTTTTCATTCTATGACAGCATTATAAGAAAATCAGTAGTCAATTTTAAAACGACTTAAACTACATTAAAAAAGTCAATTCACAACCAGAGATACCGTCCTTGACCATAAATAATATATTAATTGTTATTGTTTTTCCCGCCATAATGACGGACGTCCATAGATAGATTTTTTTTTATATGCCAGGATTATAGTTTTTTTACATTCTAATTTTGATATGACTTGTCAAAATTCTGTTATAGTAAAATTGTTATTGATTCTGGTTTTTATTAAAAATAATGTAATTAAATTAAATCTTTACAATTCTGTAAATTTATATAAAAATTAACGAAATATAGGATCATCTTACAAATTTTTTTTTACAAAAATATACATATTTTTACAGATGGCAACAAATTTATTGGGTAGTAGGTCCTAATACGGACTTCCTTTTTCTTAGGTTATATTACGGTGAAACCCCTGCCCTTCCTCCTAATACTTGTAGTATTCAGCGTGTATGGTTAAATATATATTTTTAACACTGTCTAATCAACCAGTAAGTTACATAAAATATTTTGATGTGTTTTTTATATGTGGTTTCGGACCAATTTCCGTAGTTTAGTATTGAAGATGCATTCTTACTGTTGACCAATTTGTTAAAACATGATCTCCTTGCATTTGGCATAAATAGTATTTGACCATGACAATTTATATACGCTGTGGGATCGTCTCTTGGAATTACAACAAAGAAAACTTGTTGAGGATGATTATTCGTACCATCGACAATTTATTCCGAATCTCATTTTTTATACTAACGCATTAAATGTCTATGGTTTAAGATTTGACGAATTATATTGAAGGGTATATTTTAAAATTTCAAGAGATGTTACACAACGTATAGATGAAGGATCTATTTAACTTTGGATGTTAAAATATTTTTAATCTTTTGACATCCCTAATCGGTTAAATGACATTAGTCTATGGTTAGCTTTTATTAAGATTTATCTTTGATCAAAATTTAAATGAGAGGATGTGACTATTTAAAAAACTAATTTTAAGATGAAATATATGCAACAAAAAGTTAAACTAGAAGCTCGAAATTACAAAGTATTTTTTGGAATGAAAAAATCTGGAATGTTCTTAAACAGCGTATCATCGAAAAGTATCAAGGACACTATTATTAAAAAGCTACTTCATGTTTTACATATAACTTATTTAGTGACTGAATATTACAATAATATTGAAAGAAAAAACCGGATTACGGTCCGTCGTCCGGTGAAAAAAAACGGACGTGTACAAGCGCTCCAACGCTCGGTTTCTGAAACTATTGTCAAGTTAAAAGTTATGTCAAATCGATTTAATTTTCTATAAGAAAAAAATGTTGAATATACTTCTATTTTTCATTTTAGAAACCGGTTATATTTCGCCTGTTTTTATAAGATTGTTTGGATATTTTAAAGGTCATTATTACCTTATAAGAAGACACTTATACGCACAAAATATAGATTAACTTTTTTTATATAATTCAATAGTATTTGGATTTTTTTTTATTTCAATGTAAAATCATCACAGACCTAAGGTTTCTGATCAATAATGTGAGATGGTGTACATTGTTTTATCTGTTATAAAAAATATCGCGGGAATATAACTTTTTTTTTTAAATCGTTCTATTTTCATTCAACTAATTTTAGATCGAAATCGAATGTAAACATTTTATAAAATATTTTGAGCTATATGTATACTTCAATTAGTAGTAAATGTCTGATATTTGTTGAAATTTGTATTATTGTTGCAACCTCAACTATTTTAACACATTTACACTGCTGCCATTCACATAAACATGTTGTTATCTCTCTCTTACTCTGTGAAAAAAACTGAGATGACATTATGTGAATGTTTTCAACAGTGTGTATTGATTTTATGCTCTACTGTCAAATCTAATGACACGATTGGTTACAAAAATGATTTTGTTAAAATGACCGCATAGAAATTATAAATAAAGCACAGGACTGCCGACAGAAGTGAAAACTCAAAACAGATAGGAAGGACAATAGTTTAAAAAAAAACAGAATTGAATACAAGAAATATAAATGAAAAAAGTTCATGTTGAACAAGTTGTTCACGCGAACCTGTAATGCTAATGAAGTTTTCACTTCAATAAATAAAGCTTTTGGTCTTGTAATGATTTTGAGTGTATATTGAAACGAAAGTTTTAATAAATTCTACATGAAAAAACATAGTATAAGATCATTTCGATGTATTTATAATTGAATTATATGTGACATCAGAAAAACCAAAAAACCTTGTTATTATTTCGAATTAAAAAAAAACTTGTCTTTGGAATCCAAATTTGAATTTTTGACAACCATAAAAAATCAAAGACAATTTTTTTTCGTTATCCTACCCGAAAATGCAACACAGACGGTCGTTTTTTTTTGTTATCTGTACAATTGTTAAATCTATTTTATATCGTTTTTGTATGTTATCTTTAATTTAAAGACGGGCTGAAGTGCCTTTTATGTCTGTGCTGCCATTTTGGCGGGGAAATAGTTTTTTTTTATTGTCAATGTATTTTTTTTTTCGATTTGTCACTTCATTCACGACCGTCTAATAATGTGTTGCATTTTCTCTATTCTTTTCCCGATCCAACATCCTGATGGCTGCCAAACTGCGGAATGGGTAACAATATACATTTATACAATAACTTTGTAATACATTAAATTTGTAATACATTAAATTTTCTAAATAACCAAATCGCTTAATATTTCGAACGAAATTTGAAATATTTCGAACGAAATTGAAAATATTCCGAACGAAATTGAAAATATTTCGAACGAAATTGAAAATACTTCGAACGAAATTGAAAATATTTCGAACGAAATTGAAAATTTTCTAAACGAAATTTGAAATATTCTTGACACGTACTAAAAAAATCTCTTTTGATAACAAACAACACTTTTATGTAAACCACAACAATAATTCAACACACAACACAACAACAACAATCAGTTACTTCAGTGCCGCTACGCCTGCGCAAACTGAAAGTAGCTTCATGGACAGTGAGCTGTTTGAGCAGATACGAGCGTTCGAACCGGACGGTATCGACGACTTCGACTTCTATGGCGGCAATATGAGCATGAAGTGAGGTAAGTAATAGTGGCTTATGTAACCACATATGGACAAGGAATATTTTAAATATATGTCATCAAAATGGCAAGCGGTTCACCTGATGTTAGTGATCAAGCAAGTAAAATAAGTTGCAGATGTTTTGCTTACCGTTATTATAAACAAAGGGACAGATAAAAATCCTTTTCTAATTCACTTCCTAAAACCAAATCTTTAGGTTAGGATTAACTTATTTAATTCTACAAATGCCCACAGTAGTATAAGCTGCTTTACGAATGTGCCGGTGAAACACCACGACCTCACAGATGTAAAAGTTCTGTGTTTCGCCTGATGCGAGGTGCCGGAGGCCTAATTTCAGTCCTCTTCCCCTTCCCACACTTTCTTCATAGGGATAAGATTTTGTATTAAATCATTGTCCTACTTAATGTTTCTGGATATAGCAATAAAATTATGTTTTTTGTTTATAGGCCGCAGCGCAAAATTGACCTATAGCTGTAAGTCGATGGTTATTGTTTTCAATTGCTTCGAGTCAATTTACTTAGTAGTTATAGATTATATATAACATAGATTATAAAATGAAATAGAACCGTGCCATAGATTGAAAATCAAAATATGTAGTATATATATTTAAAAAAAAAACTATAAAACTCTACAGTGTGGACATGTTCAATTATTATTAAAAATATTAATGCAAACTTTTAATTAGAATACTATGTATCAATAATATTTAATTATATGCTTTAAAATAACACAAATATCCAGTGAATTATCAAAGTAGATTATTATATATAAATATATAAGCTATTAACGATTGAAAAAGTTCCAGAAGCACATTTTATAATAAATACTCAAGCACAAAATCACGTTTTTTATGTAACGTTAATGTCAAAATTTCCGCCATTTTTTAATTGATAAATAATACGTCATGTTTCTTTTGACAATTATCCAATCAAGAGTAAATAATAAAGATAATTGTTAAATACGACTAATGTAGAAAATATTATATTTTATGATAATAGTAATTGAAATATATTATACTGCAAAATAGAACCCGTATAACCCGACAAAAAAATGTTCACCATAGATGGTGCCATAGATTTTTTAAATACGCATTATTTTGTTTTAATAGTTTAAAATTATAGGTTATGATTTTATTATTGCATTTTGTTTTATAATATAATCTTATAAATACCAGTTTTTTTATTATTATTTTACAATTTAAGTGTTTTGTAATCGATAAATAATCTTGACAAAGTATGAAGTAAGTCTTTATACCAAAATGTAAAAAAACCTTTACCTATTTGTACTGTAACTACATTACAATAATTATTAGATGTTTAGTTTATTTCTGCGAATTAAACTAATTAATTAGTTTCAGTCTATCTTCTCAATCTGGTAAAAATCTAGATCGACAAAAGTTTGTTACTACCATAGTTTCTGTTGTTACCAAAACAGTAACTTTAAATTTATTATTTTAGTATTTTTTTGACGAGTGAAATTGAAAATTTATTTTTATATGTACTTAATTCATTTTAATATGTAGTATATTTTGTCTGTGTTGTTTTTTTACTAAGCCAACATAATGGAATTGAATTGACACATTTTGACAGCACAAAGCGACGACAATTCAAATTCAGTCAGAATTAAAAGCAATAAATGAAACACTATATATTTACATTTAAATGTATGAAATCTAGCTTATTTAGCACAGTTTGAAGTAGATACTTATGTCTTACAAATTCTCGCGTCTTCTATAAGGTTGGTAGCAAACCTGGACGTTGGACAGAGATAGCAAATGAAAGAGAGAACGTATCCTAAATTTTACACATGTCTTTTTGCTCAGTGATAAGTAATTGTACATGAGCGTCATTATTTATAAAACATAACAAATGTTAAAAACAAATATAGACAGAAGTTATAATTATTATTGAAACAGAATAACTATTTTTGGCATTTACAATAACGTATACCATACCATAAAGTTTTTGTCTAATGTCAAAATCTCTATGGCCATAAAAGCACAAAAACTCTATGGTGGATATAGCCCTGCACTAAGAATATTAAATAACTTTTGTGATGCATAGTGGCCTTAATTCACTTAAGAATTTCTCGAGAGATAGTTTTAAAATAATATATATGTAGGATTTTTGATATGTAATACTATTGTATGTATTTGATACACCATTTATTTCTAAATTTAAATGTTAGTAGTAATTTAAAATATTAACTGGTAACACTGAAAAAATATTGTATAGTTACGAACCCTTGGTAAATGTGTAGTTGCGTTATAAATTCAAACATTGATTTTTAACTTACTATCTATACTTATTGATTTATATAAAGACTGCGTTAACTACTCCCAAGATATTCATTTTTCAGAATGAAATGTAATTTTTACATGGTATAAAACGAAGGTGTTTCCGATGTTTGTTCCCTTAGATCTTTTAAACTACGCAATGGATTTTAATGGGATTTTTAATAATATACAGAGTGATTCAAGAGGAAGGTTAATATGTACAATACATGGATATTATAGTAGAAAAAGGCGGAGAATTTCAAAGATTTGTAATGTGATGCCGTAAAAAACATATTTCTGTGCACACACATTGCAAACGCTGGTTAAACCTTACTACCTAATGTACTACGAAATTGTGCATCTTAAAAAGATCTTCAAAAATGTACGTAATAGCATATCTCTCTTCTCTCATCTTTTAAGGATAGCTTGCTATACCCATTCTAACTTCTACAAACATGGTACAATGCGGTCATTGAAAAGATATTTAGACGGATACAGTAATAATCTTTATCAACTTAAATACGTTAGTAACACTGAGGATGTTAAGCTCATTATATCTTTACAACGTATAATTTAAATGAATATCTTGGGAGTTATCGCAAAGTAAAACGGAGCGAAGCGAAGTTTGCCGCCTCAGATAGTTTGCAATAAATGTTATTTCTGGTTTTACTTACGTAAGGACAAGGCCTTTTTAAAGTTGTGGACAAAATTTTTGTAGGTTATTTAAAAAGATATTTGGAAATATTGTCAAGCTTGTATTTTATTTAAGCTGTTTTTGGACAAAGTTATTAAAACGGCTTAACTCATATATGCGTGCATCGGTGTTGGTGCCGACAAGTTTCGGTCCTGTCGAATCCTTCAGGATGAAGTTCGCGATAAGCTGTTTTAATTCATTGTTTAGTTAAAGCTAACCTAAACTATATAATTACACTAAAATAATGCCTTTGTTGGCTGTTAGGAATTTATTACCCAGTGTTGCTATAAACAAAAACCACGCCACGTACGGACCAACGACATGAGAATATAACCGTCCATAGACGACAATTAGAAATCATAAGAAATCAGGATATTGGAGGTTGGAAAATATTACTAGTGCAATGCATGTTTGAAAATAAGTAAAAACAGTGTAAATGTCGGTCTGTCTGTGCGTATACATAAAATATAGTATAAAATACTCGCGATAATAAAGTGACTGATTTTTTAAATGTCATTTTCATTCTTGTTTGTCATTTTTATGATTGTTTTGAAATATGCAGCTATTCTCTTATTAAATAATTATAGTCAACGGTTTTTTTCCTCTCAATGTATACATAGAAAATGTAGTTAACATTTGTACCAGATACCAGATATATCTTTGAATAGTTTTTTTTTCAGTTTCTATTTCATATTTTCTAAAATTTTCTGGTCTGACTAAAAACTGGTCACTTTATTTTTGCTGTGCCTACTTAATTCTAAATGTCAAACAATTTGACAGCTGTCACTGTCACCCATGTGTTGCGCCACGGAAGCACGGTTTGTGAATAGTTTAGTCTTCTGTATGTACACACTTATTGTAATAAATATTATGATTGTTGATGTTTGTTTTAATTTCTAACCCTAACACCACTATTTTAGAGATGTCACGAAATAAGCTTAAACGTTAGAGCTACCTGAAATTTCATTTTCGACTATTTCCAATAATAAAGTTTCACTTCAAATTATATTAATCCAAAAACCCGATCTCAGACTACGGGTTTCAATTGCGAGCCATTTACAATACATCATCAAAATCAATCCAGCTGTTTGGTTAACAGTTCAATAACAAGTAACAGTTGATTTAAAAAAACCAACTATCTGTATGATGATATTATCCACATCATCACGTTACTATGTCACTCCGGGGTAGAATGCGAAATGACATCTCACTCTTCGAAAGCGTTTAGGCTACAACAGGTGACAATAGAACTTACATACGTAAGACGTTACCCTTTTAGGCCAGTCGGGTATGAAGATATAGTAAAAGGCGAGCAAGAGGCTCACCTGATGTTATGCGACTAGTTTGTTCTAAATCAAGATGGAAATTTTGTAAACAAAGGGTAACACAGTTGCTTTTACGGTCCAAAATATTCTCGACACACGTGTTTGTCCTGGGTGGGAATATCTTACTAACCACGCCAACCGGACCTTCAATGTCATGCTTGCTGGTTTACAAGAATGAAGTGGCCTGACTTCTTCTTGCCGCATTCTACTAATTTCATATCTACTTATTGGCTCGTGCGGCAAATGATCGTCTAGTCCACTCAGGTCGCGGTCACACTAATGAAAACATTCATAACGATATCAAACATTCACATAAAGTATGTTATGTGTTTTTGTGATTTTTTTGGCAGTGCGAACTCACGGTAAGATGCGTTGCTAGTCGCTTGTAGGGAGGAGAGAATGGATAATTAAAAAGATGGAAGGGATGGAAAAAGGATAGGGCATAGGCAAATGCACCTCACTCATCACATGCACATACATCTACTTCACGCCTGTTTTTAGTAAGGTCGTGCATGCTTCACCAAATCGCTCAAGACGTCATATAAGTCCAACAACTGCTCTACCACTGTTACTCATACTCATGTTAACGTAGATCAATGACGTAATAATAAAATTATATACAGGATGTCCGGAAATGACGTATACAACGGAAAACCACAGATTCCTAGGTCACAACACACCTACATCAAAAGTTGCAAAGTTTAGGCGGTAGATGGCAGTAAAACTAATTAAAAAAAATAATTATCGTAATGCTTTAGTCATGGAGCGCTACTGTCATCTAGTTTTAGTAAAATGTCACTCACTAGTCATCATTCCTACTAGATTATGTTGTGTGTGTTAATTAGAGAATAAAACAAAATATTCTGCTAACAATTTTATTTCAAAAAAACAGTAAAAATAACTAAAAACAATCAAGGTACTTTGGAATAACATTAAAAAAGAAAATAATATATTAATTTATATACAGAGCGATGTTTTTGAAAAGTTTATACACATGCAAGCTAACACGAGACAAGTCAATAACATCACAATGTCTTAACAGTGTGCAGAAAAGTTTACGTCGTATGAACTAACGTTTTTCACTCGCTGCACACTTGCTCATAAATTATACTAAGGTTAGAGCGATGAGCTTGTCGCGCAGGCGCAACACCGTCATCGATAAAAACGAGTACCTCGCAAAGGCACCGCACCATGAGTGGGAGACGGAGCGAAATACTCTTTGCACCGCTCCAACGTTTACGACTCAGTGTGCAGCGAGTGAAAAAAAAGACTATAGTATAGCTTTGGCTCTCGCTGTACAACACACGCGGGGAGGTGAGCGGTGAGCGGGCGGGGGACGTCGCAATCCACAAATCTCACTGTATACGCGTTGTATGCGGTAAAGTATAAAATTGGTTCTATTACAACATCATAGCCCTTGTCTACCCCACATTCAATAGCGTGAGTGTTGAACAGTTAAATTTCATTAACTGAGACTATGATTTACTCTGCCTACCCCTCTGGGTTACGGGCATGAACGCATTTTTTTTTGAGTCTATAGTTAGGACCTCTGTTGGATAATAATATTGACAGGAAGGGTTGAATAGGAGGAATCAACCCCCAAGTTAAAACATATAACAATTCACCATACATATATTTACAAATACCTAAAACCCCAACACAATTTCTTACAATTAGCTTTCCTTCACACTCTACAGCACGGCTTCACCACTTCATTCTGCGTCTTCTTGCAACATCTCTCTTCTTGCTGCGTTCCCTTGCAGCAGGTCTTCTCTCTTCTCCCCTTTCCCGCTAAAGGGCGGTCCTTCTCATCCCAAACTACGACGCCATCGCAAGCGCATATCCTTTTGGGATTTTGGAACACCCCTGCAGATCGCGCTATGATGCCACACGCCACACTGAGAAAACAAACATCCTGTATCCAGTTTCCACTTTCGTATATTATTTTTGTACACTATAATCCGACATCTTGTAAAATGTTTGTCGGGTCTACCGTACAACAAATGTTAGCGTGTGCTTAACTTTAGAGTGGCGCCATCTAGTATAGCTACGAATAACATTAGCATCATCTTATTCGTAGCGATACTAGATGGAGCCACTCTAAACATCTATAGAAATAAAATTACTGTGAGCTAAAATAGGTTAGAAGTTTTAAAACAAGAAAAGTTTTAGTACTGTTTTTCACTCGCTGCACACTAGGTTATGAATCATAGTATATCTTACTTCTACCCATAAGTAGAAGAGAGAGCGAAATACTCTTTACACCCCTTCCAAGTTTTACGATATAGTGTGCAACGAGTGAAAAAGAGTACTA
>JWHW01039270.1:29297-50288 GCA_000931545.1 Papilio glaucus
TAGAAGTTCTAAAAACAAGAAAAGTTTTAGTACTGTTTTTCACTTGCTGCACACTAGGTTATGAATCATAGTAAATCTTACTTCTACCCATAAGTAGAAGAGATAGCGAAATGCTCTGCACCCCTTCCATGTTTTACGATATAGTGTGCAGCGAGTGCAAAACAGTACTACAGAGGGTTTAAAAATATAAAAGTGTGTAACTTACGGACTACCGCTGTCTCCATCCACCCTGGACTCAGGAGAAGATCCTCTGCCGAAATCATCCCTCCTCTCAGTCACGGCCACAGACCTTCCAATGATGTCCCATACCTGAAGAATTGTTCATCATCAGGCACCTCACTCATCAGACGAAACGCAGAATACTTCTTCACGTCTGTCTTCTGTGAGGTCGTGGTATTTCACCGGCCGAGCTGTCAAATTCGTGCAACAGATGTTGTTGCGGGCTCTACCACTGTTAATTTTTTTTTATTGAATATATCGACTAGATTTTGACTAAATTTGATATTGGATGGGTATATGTTTCAATAGTTCAGCCATGTTGAATGAATGAAGAGAGAATAACAAAACAAATTTATGTTGCGGCAGTGAGTGTCAGTGTTGGTAGGGGACGCCCTAGGAGAACTTATATCGATCAGATTAGTGACATACTAAAGAAGGGCGATATAAGGAGCACCCGTAACCGACAAGCTTGTGTGTAGATGTATGGATGTAGAAGCGAGAGAAATAGAGAACAAAGGAAAATATTACATAATTAAAAATGTATCTTACAATAAGTAATATTACTTATTTATTCAAGGGAGTCGTTAATGTAGAAAGAGCGTAACGCAATTAGAGCGTCACGCCGTTCTTCGTCACGGCATACTGCTAGATTTTATTGCTAAGCCGCGCGAACATCATAATCTTCATATATCCAACCTACCTTGAGAACATTATCCACTATCCGGAAGGTAGCTCTCCCCGTCTCATCAGCTACAACATTACCCAAGTCTCCGGCGTGTCTTTTGTCATCGGGATCATTCGGAGCCCCGTGGGTGGTGTGTGAAGGGTTATAGTGACCGCCAATGGATTTGCAACCCTGTTCACAAGTACTTAGAGTTTATAATAAAGCTAAGCTCAGCTTTCAGCCGGCATGCAAATAAATCTCTCCTTCATTAACACTATCGGTTGCCATGGTAATATAAGGTTGTTATTTATATTTTAACAATAACAAATCTTATTCAAATTACTAATTAAAGAATACAAATGTTAGACACAACTATACCTGACTTAAATCACCAACTTCGTGAATATGCAGCCCGTGATGTCCGGAGGTCAGACCATCAATGCATCCATCAGCTACCAACGGACCTTCAGGAGTCTGTTGGAACCTCACCACACCCATCACCTTGGTGCCGCAGCAAGATTGACTGGACACCATTGATACCGCAGATTGAGTGTCTGAAATATCATTTTATAATAACTGAGCCGGCAAACTTCGTTCTGCCTTGAAATTAATTATGTATCCGGGTCAATCTCTTTATTGAAAGCACATTGAGCTTGGGTTTAGTCGGCGACAGCAAGGGCCGCGGCGCAGGGATGGTCGCACCAAGCGAATAGTGCCGACATCGGTGTGAGACCCGCGTTTGATTCCTGAGGCCTACATCCAGTAGTAGATGAAATTAAAAATCATTTGACTCACATGTCCTCAATATAAATCAACTGAATTTCATGATCTCTACTTCACCTCCAAAGCCTTGCAGTACAGCCCTTTTCCCCGATGCTCTGGACACCATATCCAACACTTCAGTACTTGGTAATGTTGTTTCCACCATTATAGCGCCATCCTTGAATACTGCCTGAAAATAAAGAGATAAAAATATTTGATATAGGTAAGTGATGTAGTTCAGTTTACCGTTAGCATTGACCAAATCTATGTGGACTACCCGTGCTTAGCCAGGGCGGTCGCTAATAATTTTTAACCTCTGTCAAACTTCATTGTCCGACAGTGTCTAGTCTACACATGGCCTAGGTCCAGCACAATGCTATAAGCTCTATGTAGAACTAAGTATGTATCAAGGCTCGCCTGTGTAGCTCCCGGAGATCAGTAGCAACATAAGGGTTACTGCGGTTCTACAGAGAGTTGGGCTGGCTGGAATAAAAATGTGATGCGCATGCGCAAATTATTTGAACGCGCCTATTGGTATATTTGTCAA
The DNA here is from genome assembly GCA_000931545.1 of Papilio glaucus. Lineage (NCBI taxonomy): Eukaryota > Metazoa > Arthropoda > Insecta > Lepidoptera > Papilionidae > Papilio > Papilio glaucus. The sequence goes on from JWHW01039270.1 coordinate 31,490, forward strand.
TAACCCCTTTAATAGTGAACTAATGTAGACCCACACTAAACTCCATGTTGTCAAATGGACATCCGTATATTTCACTTTTTAGCCAAAACTACACATCACAAAGCTATTGTGATTGTGTGTGGTTGTAGCCTCAACATTCCCATGTGAATTGATGTTAACTATTTATTATGAATATAAGTAACTTACCTCCTGCACTCCATCCTGTGACTTAAGCTCATTTAAAGTCCTATCCAGAACATTCTGATCTACTTTTGGACCAAATTCCACTAAAACTTCAAGCTGTAAACAATATTACATTATACTATTTTATTGATAAGTGAAAATATGGATCTTGGAACAGAAACTTGATCAAACTTTAGTTAATGGGAGACTGCAAATACAAAGAAAAGTTTATTTATTTGAAAGTAAATTGTCAAATTTATAAATATTAAGGTGAATACTGTTCACCAGAACTTAGAGTTGCCTTATCTAAGATACTTTAAGATATCAGATGAGAGAAGGCTCAGTGGATTGAGAAATGTGAACCTAAAAACTGCATAAAATAAAGGTATTTCATTATGATATTGTTTACTACATAAAAATATATTTTACTAATTTAAGTTTAAAGCGCAGAAGCATAGAGGTTATAGAACTTCATTTTATACTATGACGTCGGTGTTTCTGAATTATTGCGTTTTTTGTTACATTTACTGGAACTATTTTAAATTATTTAATGAGTTTTATTTGTAATTGGAAGCAAAGATTTTATGTTACCGTACTATCGTATGGTTTTAGTTGAATCTAAAATTGAGCATTGTCATGATTATTATAATATTATTAATTACGTGAAATTTTTGTCCTTACGTAGAATAGATAGTATAATTTATTAATATATAATCAGAGGTTACCTTAGACGTTAACATAATGTTGAGTAAAATAAATATAATCACTTATAATGTTTTATTTCCAAAACTTTTCTAGAAAATTACTCAAGTTTTAAAATATTGAGCGAATTTTTAAATGATAAACAACGATTGACATTGACAGTGACATTGGACTTCACGGCCAAATGTTTTTTGGACATACGGCTAGAGACGCAGAAGGTGGTAATAATACTTGTAAGTAAATAAATAAATGTTTAATTGAAAAATAATTACATTTTATTTTACAGTTAAATATTAACTATGAAATCGTAACCCTACATAATATCAAATCTTCAAGGCTCAAAACAATGTCCGCTTTTCAGTCAACGTAAATAGACCCTGATGTGATAAAAAAATGCGTCTACCTACTAAGTATACTGAAAGAGATTTTTAATCAATATTTCGGGAATATTTTAAAATGAAACGCATTGATAATAAATACTATTTATTATTTAAAATTAAACATGGTCAACTATACGTTAAAATTATATAAATATTGACAGAAACTTATAATTTATGGTTGAAGTTGCATAGAAAACATCGATTGTTGTTCTTTTCTGGACTCCGGGGGACACGATGACAAGGAACGACATCTCTGTAAGAAACAAACGAACTTCATAAAAATCTATATCTTCTTTTCCGTCTGTCAATGCATCTGCAGTACCTCTGGTGTTGTGGATGTTTATGGGCGTCGGTGATCATTTGACATTTGGTGACCCGTTGCTCGTTTCTTACCATATTCTAAATTTAAATCTTTCTTAAACCTTATAAAACGTTATTTATGCGTATATTTAATTTTTTTCTAAGCAATGTAGTAGAGGCTTTTACTCTCGGCGTCGGCGTCGCCTAGTTCCTAGCGAATCTGGTGACTTTCCTCATTAAATTCAACAAAGATCAGTCCCCCGCTTGTCTTTTTCCACTATTCTATACAAATTACTTCTCTATAGTCAGCTGCAGCTATGGCTGTGCGGAGGAATTCAACACGCTTTGGCGGCGCCTGTTCCATGTTGTGGATCAGCTTGTACACCTCGGAATGCTGCAGGTGGTCGAGGGGTGTAGGAGGTTTTTCGTACTTCATGAAGTTTATCCTGAGACCACGATAAAATGTTATTAGTTCTACACACTGGTAGTAGGCGTCTTTTGGTCTAATTATTACTTAGATATGTGAAATCTAGTTATTATATTGTAGATGCTGTAAGTTCCGATAATGGTGGTTAAACTTTAAACTAATTTTCAGATTTTAGGGTTATGACTTATGACTACTCAGTCATTGGGAGAATATTATAATCATGATCAGCATTCTGATCATAATCTGATATAACATTTTTTTCTATCTATCTAGTTTGTCGAGCAACCGAAAATTTGTATTTCTAGCTCGGTCAACCAAACTCATTGGTTTCTACTTTGATCACTTTAGACTGTGATGCCAGTGACATTATTCCAACCGAAAAATACGATTTCCGCCAATCACAGTCTTTTTTATGGAAAAAGACTGAAGAAGTGACCTATGGCTACAGGCATTCACGACAACCAAATGTGTTGCAAATGCTTCACCTACCTTTAATAGGCAGGAAAAAAGATATTTTCTTTTCTTATTCATTCCCTCACCCATCCTATCCTCTTCTCCTTCCTAATAAGGATAGGATGGGAAGGCGAAGAGGAAATGAAAACTGAAATTGGCCAAACGGCAGCTCAATATGACATACTTCTATTCACACTATTCTTTTATGAGGTCGTGGTATTTCACCGGTCGATTCGTGTAACAGCTCTGGCAGCTTCGGGCTCTACCTCTATATGTCTAAAAAAATAAATAAAAATACTTATACTCTATGTAAAAATGTTTTTTTTAATGTGTCAGTAAAACAGTATCAAAGTAAACAAGCCAGTGCGATTAGTAGTGCTGTTAGCAAAACACACGAGAAACATTAACTCACTTCAATTAATTTATTATAAGAAGGGATGACCTTCTCTTGTATTTTATGAAAATCCACAAGGTGGCAGTTCGATTCTCTGCAAATTTAATTATATTATACTAAATATAATATTCAAACCATAGATTAGTTTTTCTAAACAATTCTAGTTGCAACTACATACCTAAATTTCTTACAAACAGACGGACCGGGCCAAACCTTGTTCCATTGTTCGACCTCGGGGACAAACATGCAAATAGAACATTAAATGTATTAGTACTAATAAATTAGTCATTGGCAATACTTGAACTCATTATTCTATGTCAGCTTTGACGGCAGATTGACAGCTGTCAAAATATGTGTCAAATTTTTGAGTAATGTGAGGATCATTCTAAATTGTGCAAAAATACTTGGTGTTTGATTTTCTTGATTGATTTAATTTTTCTTTTTTTGCAACTTAATGAGTAACGTTGAATTGCATTAACTTTTTACGTCTTACGGGCGTTCTTAATGTCCAGTATAATACTTTATCTTTGTTAGTTTTCAAGACGGATCTATTATATTATAATTCATTGTGTTGATCTTGTCTTATGTTTAAAAATCTAAGTGAGTGGTGTTCGAAGGAAACGGGTATACCGCCTTCCAAACCCTATCCCTCCCCCCTAAACAAGCCCCCCAAGATATATAAGTCTACCGAAATATGATAGTTTTTGACATGAATTTGTAAACCACAAATCAAAATTAATTATAAACATATAACACATAACGTTCAACTAAATATCAAGCAGAATACCCCATTGTTTTCCCTTGAATTATCTCAGAATGAGCTAGAATAGTCTCTGCTATTTGTTCCTCGCTGTATTCTTCACCAGGTCGCCTCCATCGTCTACCTCCGGGTAATCTGACAGGTCGTGGTTCAGGGTTCATCCAACCGAACTTTTGTTGAGGTCTACTCGAATGGGTCTTTTGTGGCTCTTGTATTTGTGGTCCAAAAGACGACTGCTGCCAATGATGTAATGGTTGACGATTAAATACATATTAATGCTTGCTATTTGTTTATTTAGGGAGACATACAGAAACAAAAGATGAAAATGAGATATATCTGATGATACAATACAAAAAGTAGTAGATATGCCATTAGCGATCGAAAAGTGAAGACTGGAAAGCCTCCTAAATAGGACGCTTTTTCTTTAGCTTGCATGTACCTTAATGTAATAAGTGACCAAATACTAGCTGTCCCCTTTTTTCTTATTATTTTAATCACGCTATCCTCTTCACACCATTTGATATGTGTAAATGTTGCTGTCACTGTCTTTGGAAAACTTTTGATCGGTGTGCGAGCACTAAGAATGGATTTATCTAAAGTCATCCCCTAAAGGTCTATTAACCTCAAATGTATGATCCACCATATCAAATAGGGTTCAGCTTAGGCTGGACCTTCATCGATTGGCCTACCTACTAATTGTCTCACTGAAAACAATTAGGATTAAAGGCATTCGTTTCATCAGCATTGAGATTGAATTATAGATACGAGTATATTTTAGCATTAAAAGATCTTAGAAGAATTTGACAATGTAATAACCAACAACCGTGGTCACCGTGCAACTCTAGTGGGCCAAAGTGGGCCTTGGCCTCCGATAACATGTCTCTAATCTCTCCGATCCCGCGCCATCTCTCGTCAATTCCTAATTTAAAGTTGAAGCAGGAAGAACGTAATAGATTTTTTAATATCTCTTGCAGCTCGAAAGTTTACTAAAATATATTAGTAAATCTTCCACTGCTACGTTTAAATAATTTAAACTATCGAAATACCTTTTTATCTTTGACCATTAATTCTCCTTTTGTCTCCGCGGGCATTTCCGCAACCTTCTTCGTTTCCTCTTCCTTTATATTCTGTTGTTCTTCTTCCTTGTTACTGTTGACTTCTATAGATATGTTCACTTTTGGTTCTAGAAGACATACAAAATAAAATACATAACTTATTATTCATATAGCACTTCCAATAAAATTATAAAATAAATAAGTTGATGTTAAATACATTTGTTTATTTTATTTTATATCAGCCATTTACAATAATACCATTTTGCTACATCATGACTAATCTCTTTTTTTGCCGCGCTTTTTCAACTCTTTTTTACTTTTTTTTTATAATACGTCTCGATACGAATGGCCAGTACAGTACAATCTTCTTGGAAGCATATGACCTCTATGGTCCACCAAAGAGTTTGCACATCGATTTAGCTTTAAACATAACTTTTTTCATGAGTCGTCCGTTCTACGAGGAACGAGCTGTCATGTCAGAATATATTTTAAAATCTAGTACAAAATATACTTAAAGAAACTTACCAGAATTTTCGTTTTGGTATTTTATAACTTCCTTCGATTGTAATGCTTCCTCTTTCTTCTGGAAAAGTAAAAGCAACAAATTGACTTATGACTAACTAACTACAATATAATCGTTTAAATAATTAATCATAGTTGTAAAGAGGTTTGTCAGAATGTCAAAATGATGCCCAAAGTAATGACATAATCCAAGGTACTATCGAAAACCCATATGATAAGAATATTTCCATTCTATTACAAATGCATTACCAGAAATAATGCCCGCCAAATATATTAATTGTTGTTATAATGGTGCACAACTCGCAAATAATTATGACACCAATATTATGGATTGGATGGACCAAATCAGCAATTGTTGAAACCATCGTGACATTATTGTGACACAAATGTGTAACCAAAGAGTACCAGTAACCGACGAGTATGTATGCGTAGATGTATGGATGAAGAATCGAGAGAGGTGTGCCTGGATCGCGCTTAATGGAAATCCATGATCTCTTACCGATTTACTAATTATATTTTACTTATATTCATTGACGATATCAGCTGTTAGTCACAGAACACATAGTCTAAACTATCTTTTCTAAGGTGTTTAATTATTTCAAATTTCGTCGTATCCATTGTACCTTTTGGTTTCCGTTCTTTAAGTCTCCAGTGTTACGGGAGAAGCGCTTGGTAAATACAATCCAGCACACAAGCAACAACAAAAGATATTCCACCAACACTGCAAAATTTAAGCGACATTCAAACTTGTGTGGGTGATTGTACAATGCGCGTAATAGTAGATCATGTTTGCGATCGGTTGGTAAATACTAATACTAAGGAATGGCATTGAAGTCAACTCTCAGTGATATTTGAGATTAATTAGCGAAATAAAAAACAGATACAGTTGTCCCCTATTAATTCGACACGAATATAATACCTATACTGCATTTCTGTTTGCAAATCTTTGTCAAATAGTGAAAAAATTGTGAGCAAATAACTTAACTCTACAATTGCTCCTAACTGTGGATTTTCACTGGCGTAAAATCGTGTCTGTCAAGCTTTCTGTCTATCTTTTTCTTTGAATAAAAAACTAGATAACAATGTTTTATTTGAATGTTTTCGGCAGTGTAAACCCACGGTAATGCAAAATGCAAACCAACGTTGAGGTGTGACAATTTAAATATTATCATTTGACAGCTGTCAAAATATAGGTTAGGATTTATTTTTGTAGAACTGCTGAGTTTTAACGAACCAATCTTTTTCAAATTTCATTCTCGCTCGATCTCAAAAATAGTATTTCATCGTTGCTAGTTGCTAAAAAAACTCGAGCGCTTTCTATATGTTGTGCTTGTTGCTATATGTACCGACAACTTTTAAAACATTTGTCATATTGTGCTGGTGTACTGTTATAAACTATTTCACTACCAAAACTCACTTCTGACAATAACTTACTTGAAACTTGCTCTAAGATTCACGGACAACTATCTCACGCATAGTATAAAATGAGACTGCATCGTTTAGTATCTATTGCCAAAAATGTCGACCTGCATCTATAGGTTTGACATACTGCCAAGGTCTCAAATCTCTGTGCTAATTATACTAATTGTCGGGTTCAAAGTAAACTAAATACATACAAAAATGGATTGCCTTTGTTTTGTGGCTGACAGAAGTGATAACCTCAAAACATGTGGAAAGGCGCGAAAATAGTTCAAAAATAAACCCTTGTACCTTAACGATAAAATTCAAAATTGAATACAAGAAAAATAAATGAAAAAAAGTTCGTCGTTCGTGTTCCAAATTCAAATGACTATATTTCTGACGTGTGTTGCTCACGCACGTTGAGCTTGTTAGATTTTCCACTACCAATTATAATCTAATGCAGCTAAAGAAGTTTTCCCCGGCTTGCCATTTGGCACAATCCTGGCACACCCCTCTCGTTTCTTTTACCATCAATATTCAAGATAAACTCAGTAATACGTTCTTAGATTCAGCATTTTAGTAACTACACATTAATATTCTACATTCTACACTCTAATCGTGTCACAATGGTATCCAATGGTTTAACAATTATTCATTGTAAAATGTTACTCATCACTGATGTCACCTGTCACAATGAGTCACTGTCGTGTGACTGTTTAAACAGCTAAGGAAGACAATACATCACTTAACACGAATAAAAGAAGAAAGACAAAAACACAAAACAAAAAAAAAGTGGAACTTTTATATTATATAACACAAGTTTCTTTATTAAATTCCTTACGATTATCTAATTTCCGGAATAAAAATTATTTACTTATAAGATATTACACAGATGTTAAAATGAGTACACAAATTTCATTCGTACAGGGTGTCCGGAAATGACGTGTACAACGAAATACCACAGATTCCTTGGTAGTTATCAATTTAACCCAACTTACCTCCAAAGTTAATGATTTCTTATATTCACGTGTATCCCACACTGGGATAAAACTAATTTTCTGGATTTTATCGCGTTTATTTTAAGTTTTTGTTTTCGAAGATTGCTTGGTACTGCCACCTGCTTGGGATCCCGTGATTTATAAAATTAAATTCCAAACCAAGCACGCAATTGCAAGATCTCAAGTACAGTGAGCTCATTCTGCATAGAGCACAAATAATAATTTAAAATAAGAGGGTACTTCGCCAGCAAGTATGGTCACGGGTTCGTATGACACCTCAGCCCCCCTCCCCCCCGTGACTATGAGAATAAGAAAGAAAATGTTTACACTTTTAATAAATTTTGACACCCTGTATACCTATCTAACCTGATTTATTAGATGCAGCTGCTCTGCCACACTCTCCAGCGTGTTCCTGATGACGTCTGGTACTTGTTCCAACTTTACCAGTTGACTCTTCATCTGGTTTAGCTGGTCTTCAACCGGGATACTGGAGTCTATGTCGGAAATATAATGTTTGCTTTTAAAAACAATAGTAAGCATTGAGTTGGTTCGGAGAAAGAGTGAAGAGGTAAGTTTATGTTGCGGCAGTGAGTGGCAGCGTTGGCTGGAGACGTCCAAGGAGAACTTATATCGATCAGATTAGTGACATAGTAAAGAAGGGCGATATAAGGAGTACCCGTAACCGACGAGCATGCATGCGTAGATGTATGGATGTAGAAGAAGCGAGAGAGGTGTGCCATAATTGTAACCTCTGACTACCTCTCTGGGTTACGGATGTGAGTGCTTATTTCTGTGTTTCGTTAACTATGAAAAAGCAGGTCTTTTCCATTATCCATTGATATTCCATATTGTATTTGATTTGAAATTTGTATGTAGTAGGTATATATTATATGGCAATACCCTGCGCTTTGTAACATTTGTTCAGTCAGATTACACATCTCAGACTAACGCCCGTGTTTTATTCAGTACACTACAGTTTTTTTATACATGTAATTTTATACAGCCGTACATTTTTTTATCAGTACCGTCCGATGCTATTTTTGTTATACCTTTCACATCAAGATGGAATTTTTGTAAACAAACAAACGTCATTTACCATACATGGCGGCCATGACACTTTTCATACTTTCATCTGATGTGTTGTAATTTTGTGGAAATCGTGAAGTGAAAGTGAAGTGAAATTGTGTAATATGGATTAGATAATGTTATACAGTAATGTGCGGAAAGGCTGTTCTGTCTCATCATCATCTCCTTGCCCTTTTCCCACTCCTGTGAGGTCGGCACAGTATGATTGTAGTCTTTACTGTTTAGGTTTTGGCTATAGTTTTTACGGCCGGCCGCCTGCCTGACACCAACCCTCCTTGGGAAACTCCTCCTCCTGTCTGTGTTCGAAAATATTTTGGATTTTACGAATTTATCAATAAAAACCTTTGTTTACAAAAATTCCATCTTGCCATGAAACAAGGTTTAGTTACTTTTGTTTTTATGTATGTTGTAACTAGTAAGTATATCATAATAAATAAACTTATCGGCTATATTCTTAATATTATTCAACAAAAGTTGAATGAGTCTATTCTTTCCATCTCCAATTTCTAAACTCTCTACAACTCTCATAGCTTCTTGTACTATTTCTTCAACAGTATGTTCTTCGGCTTTTCGTTCTATTTTCACTTCATCGTCACTTATATTAAACCTATGTTGATCTGGGTATGGTAAAGGTATAACTAAAAAGATAAAATATCAAACATCAATTATAAACCGTGGGTTTCCACTGCCGAAAACATTCACACAAAACATATTGTCATCTCAGTTTTCCAAAGAGAAACCTTGTTCTACGCTAGTTGAAACTTCTAGGGGATTTTGTACGGAAAATATTTAAATTTAATATAAGTTGACCTATTTAATATGCTTTATCTATATGATAAAGCATATTAAATAGGGTTCAGCTTTGGCTGGATAATCGTCTACAACACAGGTAGTTTTTGATATCTAAAGGATCGTCCAAGGCTCTTTTTATGAATGAATTACTTTAACAAATTGGATTTTTTTTTGAAGAAGGAAAAGAAATTAACGAATCAACCAATGTTAATCACTTGTATAAATATATTTGCGTATTGTGAGCTGGATTATATGACTTAAAACCCCATTCCGTTTTAACCCCCATTCTTTTATAGTATCACGTTCGAAAGCGATTTAAATCTCAGTTGAATGTACGTACGGCAAAGGAATGGAGCAATTACCCTTGATTACCCTCAAAAGAGTATAGATTGCGGCCTTTGATAGCATCACTACTTTACATAGAATTGTGGTCAATGACTAGTTTTGCGCAAATAAAAAAATTAAAAACAACATCACCTGTAGATTTCAAATCACCGTCATCTTTAGAGTCTATTGGAATTGCAAGGAAGAACTCTGGCTTTTCTCCTGGTATCAGTTCAGATTCTTCTATTTTTGGTATACTCGGTGCTCCAAGGGTGTCAGCTAGCGCCCTCTCTTGCCATGGCACTGGACTGGAGTTGAAATCCTTGAATTTAACGATTTCATTCAGCAAACTTGTGATTCAACATATGAAAAACTAAACAAATCGAATAACTATTAAAGATCGTGTATAAAACCTGAAACCCAGTTGTCACCACCTACAAGATCCAATTCTAATACAAAAGCAACCCAGTGAAAGGGACACAAAATAATCGTCGAATTTGTTTAAGGTGGTGATCAGTGATGACGAACGAAAAGATTATTATAATAGGCTTAGAAATCACTTACCCTTGGCTTAATCGCTGGCGATATTCCTAACTCGTTTCCTTGATTTAATTTTGCAGCAAAAGGTTCCTGTAAAATGATATAGTTTCATGTTTGGCTATCTAATGTCTGCACTCCAATAAATTATAATTTATTGTCAGAGGTTAAAGAGGTGATGTACCTACAGGGTACATATATAATACAGGCCCTACGCCACACTAGAATATAGGGCCCTTCGTCACGCTACATTACGGAGCCTTTACTAGATTGTGGGGTCCTAGGACACACTAGAATAAAGAGCCCTAAGACACTTAAATATAGGGCCCTATTGGAAATTATTGCTATTAGGAATACTTACTCATGTACGCGAAATAATTTTGGGTTATTTCAGTTTAAAAAGAAAAACTTAAAATATAACCAAGTAAATTGGGATATAGGCGCTCCCATTTGCCCTTATAGTAAAGGTAAACTATATATTTTAGTCATAGTTATGTATGTATGTTGTTTAAAAAGCTATTACTATTACTTACCTGATTTTCGAATTTATTCTGTAAATCTACAAAGTTTCCCAATTTTTGAGTTAAAGGTAAATGCGTGGATTTCTTGAGGAAAGTGGTCCATGATCTATCTTTCTCCTCTTCTCTATTAATTTTCTGCTTTTCATCTTCTAAAACATTCTGTCGTTGCTCGAATTTGTCCTTCATCTTCTGACAGTCTGGACTTAATCCTTCTCGGAGCATATGTGATGAGAGAACTCTGGTGAGACTAAAAGTAACAAATACGTATTTCTAATCCAATAAAAACCACATCTTCACATCGATAAGTGAGGTGTCGAAGGAGATAGATAGGAAAAGGTAAAATATTTTTCTGTTTATCCCCTCCTCTGTCCATTAAAGCTAGGTAACGTATCTGAAACTTATTAGCTTGTTACAGATGTCTGTGGGTAGTGGTCACTGAAGTGACAATCAAGCACTTGCTATTGCCACCATTAATTTAAATTAATTGCGAAACTCCTTAAGTAGCCTACCTTATAACGTGAGCTTCTTTGATTATATCAGCTTCCTTTGGACTTGTCACTATAGGACTTGGCTCCTTGGCTGTACTTTTGTCTCTATCTGTAGTCAATTCAGTGACTCCTAAAACAACAAAATTATGCGCGAAATCATTTTCGTATTTATAATGTATGTATGTAAGTATATTAAATTAGTGGTAGATCCTGCATCCCATATCTGCTAACACTGTCATGTAGATATGTCAGTGGTCTGCCATAATGACTCATGAATATCAGAATAAATGGCTATTATTACAACTTACTAGCAACTTCCTCGTCAGCAGCCTTTTGTTCTTCATCAACTGTCTTATTAATTTCATCTCCGGGTTTGTCCATTTTCTGAAAATGGTTGATTATTATTTTAAAAAAATATTTATTATTGAAATTCAATCTTTGTGATACGTTTTAAAGATTTCCGATGAAGGTTGGTGACATGAAGGCGGCCGACCGTAAACAGTAAAGCGAAATCTACGGCACAGTACGAACTACGGTCATAATGTGCCGACCCCACATAAGTGGTAAAAGGACAGGGAGATGATGATGCTTAAAATATTTTAATGGCGGCCACGTATAGAGTGATGCAAAGTTGTTAGACCTCTCAAAGTTGTACTGATGACCTGGTCAAGGTGCCACCAATTCACAAGATAAGGATGAGGGACCGGCAAGGGATCTTCGTGGCGATTCAGTAGTGGTATGTTGAAGAGACTACACAATAAGACTATCATCATTACCACTTGCTTACTTTGTCTTTTATTTCTTCTTTGATTATCACTACGTTGTCAGTTGAAGTCTTAACAGGTGTAGAATCATCTGCATGTGTAGTGTTATCTTCTTTTTCAATTGAATTTTCAACTGCCGTATCAGGTGCCAACTCGACAATCCCAGTATTTTCATATTCCTTTTCAATTTCCTCGAAACACGTAACTTCTTTGATATTATAACCTTTAATCCTTTCTTCTGCTTCTTTAGTTTTCTTTGATGATTTTTGTTGAGCTTCTATTGTAACGGTATCAATTTTATTTTCATCTTTTAAATTTATGTCAACGAAATCTTCGGTTTGGGCATTTGGTTGGATGGTTATAGAATCTGCGGTTGATTCACATATAGATTTTTCTGTTGTTACACTGTGCTGCTGTAAACTTTCTTTTTCTTTAACTTGCGTGTCAAGAACTACTTCAAAATTTGTCTGTTTGACTGCAGTTTCATCTTCTTCCATCATTTTAGAAGAGCCTTCGCCTTCCACCTTTTGATGTTTTAATATTTCAACTAATTTCTTATATTTCTCAATATTTTTAAGGGTTTCATTGATGTCTGAAGTCAGAGTTGATAAATTTTTACGAACTTCTAATATTTCCTCCTGAAACATTTATGAAAAATAAGTGATTTTTTCCATTTTTTAAACTAATGTCATTAAAACTGTAACGAAATACCTAAATACGACACGTTATTCTAGTTATTGGTGTTTGGCTTTGTAAGGTATTTTCTTTGATAGCGTACAAACATTATTTAGAGTACTTTTACCTTACCTTTTGACGTTGGAGGGGATTTCTTGAAAAAATATTTTGCGAATGCTAAATGGGTTAATGAAAGTGTGACAAAGCAAATTTATGTTGAAAAGTGAGTGACTGTGTTGTTAAGAGACGACCTGGATGAACTTACTTACTAGATTTGTAACATACTAAAGCAACAGCGGTATTAAAAGTAATCGTTAGCGACGAGCGAGCGATGCGTTTATGTATGAATGTAGAAGGAGATGAAGGAGAAGTTTCTAAAGCACATACCTTAGGTATCGGAGGTCTGTCAGATCCACCTCTTAACCCTGGCTTAATATATCGGGGTAGTCGCTTCATACCTCCATTGAGGCCTGGCTTAGTGTACGTGGGAGAGTGTACAGGGCTTGTAGGTGGTGTAGACAGAGGTGGACTGTAAACAACCCTTTCAATTTTCACAGTTTCTATCGTTGGTACGAGATTTGTCTGGACTATATTCAAGTCCTCATTATCTTCTATAATTTCCGGACTTGGCTCTCTTGGAATGGGTGTAGCCCCTCGACTTTTAGGTAAAGGTGCAGTAAGTCTAAAAATGTATTCGTCTGTTACAGGCGTTGGAGGTTTGGTGGGCGATTCGATTTCTGGAGAACTCTCATCTTTGTGGATATGTATTCGAGATCCTTCAATTTCCTCCAGTTTAATATTGGTTTCAATGGAAAGTGATTTTGATTTCTTATTCAAAACTGTAGAGTCAGATTCTTGATTAGAAGTAAATGTTGAAGATATACTTTCTTGTAAATATGAACCTTTTTTCATTGATTTCCCAACACCTTTATCTTCAGTCATATTGCTTTGAGATTCAAAAGTGTTCATTTGTAAATCTGTGAATCCATTCCCAATATCTTTATGTGTATCTTTGCTATGTCTTATAGTGCGTGATTTAGTATTTGATTTCGACAATCTTTTACTACTTTGATTGCTATCGATAATTTCTTCATGCAAACTACTTTCAAATTGAAGGCCAGATGACTGAGAAGATATAATTTCAGAGTTATTCACATATTCCTTACTAATATTTGAGCATTTTGTGTTAATCACGTGTTTACTATTTAGGTTCTCTTCTGCATACATTTCAATAACGGGCTTTTCGACTACAATATCTTGTTTATGAACAATTGTAAGTGCTGCTGACTCTTCTTGATTTGAAATATTTTCCTTATTATTTCTTCTTCGCTTGACATAAGTTGATGTTTCGTAGTAACCGTCAGATGTATCTTGTGTTTGTGATGTCTGCAGGTTAAGTTCATGTGACAAATCCAGGGATTCGTTTTCATTCTCTATATCATTACTATTTTCTTTATTTTCATCAAAATCGGTAATTTCTTGAATTATAACACGACTTTCTTCTTCTACATCTTGATCTGCAATTAAATTAAGTTCCTCTTTAATCCCTTCCGCAACATGATATTGTTTCAAACCTTTATTCGTTTTTATATAGACAGTATCTTCTTTTGTTTCGGACATTGATTCATCTATAATCTGAGGTTTTGTCAAGGTTAAGTTGTAGGACATTTCTTCATATGCTTCTTCCTTTTTGGCTCTAGTTTGACGAATCGAAACATTAACATTAGCTTCATCGTTAATAATTTCTTCGCCTTGTCGCACATTTATTGAAATGCTACTTTCAGTAAGATTTCCTATCACATGTTCTGCTTCTATTATTTTGCTTTTAACATCTGTTATATTCTCTGTTGTTTCAGAAACTCTTAGTATATTTTTATTTGATTGAACGTCAGTTTCGTAGTAAATAACATTCGAGTCTTCATTAGTATTTAATTTTTTTCTTCTAACAGATTTATTTGTGGCCTTTGTTGTAGTAAAATGTATAGGTTCTTCAATAATTGTAACTTTTCCATATGAAACATCATCTTCCTTTAACTTAATATCTGATGATTCAAAATTCGTAAAGGTATCTTGACATGTTGCTTGTTTTATATTATTAGTAGATTCGAATTGCTTGTCACCAGTTAAAGAAATAGTTTCTGTATTTTTACTGTACTTAACTTTTTGATTATTAATATCCTCCTTTGCAACATTTATTTGTTGAACTGATACAATATTCTTAACATATTTTGGTTCAATTTTTATTACAGCTGATTCTTCCACGAAATTACAACTAACGTTATCTTCAATTAAATTTAAATTTACATACTCATTATTTACTGTGGCGTTACTTATTGCTTGAGCTATTATAAAATCTCGACGTTCGGTTGTAGAATTGGTGATTTGTACTTGTTCTAAATGTGTAGTTTCATAATTTTCCGCACTGCCATTATTAACATTTAGTTCTCTTGCAGCGGCCATACTAACAGCAAAAGAAGCAACATTCAGTTGGGTAGCCTCTAAACTTAAATTAGCATATTCTTCTTCTGCTTCATCCACTTTCAACAGAGTACATTCTTCTAAATCTCTGTAAATTGTGTCAATCGTAGCTATACACATAGCCAATATTATAGTCAACTTATTAGCTTCTACTAATACGTCTGCTTCTGCTTCTCCTATATTTTCAATTTCTAAAACCTGAGTTTCAAAGAGGTCTTGTTTAATTTGATTAAGAATAGACGTAGAGAGTGGCAGAGTCTTAACTAAAACACAAGGTTCTGTAAATATTGAAGTAAATTCTTCTTCAACATTATCAACGTTGAACTCATTACTTTCTTCTAGTTGTAAGTTAATATCTTCACTAACTTCATTGCACGTTCTTAAGGCCATGGAATAGTTATTTTTCTCTACAGTTGATTCTGCTTTGAGTTCTTGAATATGTTCATCAGGTAATATTTCTGGTTCAATGTAGTTTATACTGGTTTGGTTTGAAACCGATGTACATACTGAAAGTGCAGTTGCAAACATTTGTGGTTCAATATGTGTTGATACTACTTCTTCTCCAACGTTTTCGATTATAAGCTCATTACTTTCTTCTAGAAGTAAATCAATATATTGAATAATTTCATTGCAAGTTTTCAAAGCCATGAAATAAATATTCTTCTGTAGAAATATTTCTGTTTTTTCTTCTTGGAAATATTCATCAGGTATTGATTCCGTTTCAATATAGATTGTACTGGTTTGACTTAAAGTTGATGTACATGTTGACAGAGCGACTGCAAATACTTGTGGTTCGGTACATGTCGAAGCTAATTCTTGTAATAACTTTTCCACTTCTAATAAATTGTAATCTTCTAAAGTCAATTCTATGTAATAGCAGATGGGAGCACATATAGCTAGAGGTAAGTAAAATTCTCTTTTCTCTTCTTCACATGTTGCATACTCTTCTACAATATGGTCTTTTTCTAATATCTCTACTTCAGTAAACATAATGTTTAGGTTCGTAATAACAGGCGTAGCAACTGGCAAGATTATTACATATATATTTTCCTCTTCTTTTGTTGCAGCAAATTCACTTGTAGCTATATCAATGCTAATTATTTCAATTTCTTCGATTGGTATTTGTGTTTCTTGCAATATTTCCGTGTAATAGCTTTGTGGTTTCGAGAAAACATCAACTTCAATAATTTCATTTGCTATTTCCTCTTTAACAGGTTCTTCAAAATTTTCAATTTCATAAAGGTTTATCTCAACTTGACTGACTAAGGATATGCAAAAGACATTAACTGTATAGAACTCTTCGGGTTCAAGAGATAATGTAACAACTTCTTCTTCTGTTTTTTTAATTGATAGTTGATCAATTTCTTCTATGTTTGTTGTAATATCTTGCATTGTAGCGTAATAAACTGAGTAGAGTCTGACTATTTCTTCCACTACTTCTGAAGATAGACATTTTTCTAATTCGCCATGTAATTCAGTTTCAAAATAGTCGGATTCTTCAAGGCTTGTACTAATATGCGAGGTGGTGGCATTACAAATTGCTTGTATTTTATTCAGTTCTGTTTCAATCCTAAAAGTAGCAAATTCTTCTTTGGTTTCATCAATACTGAAATAATCACCATCTAACTGACTAAATATAGTGCTTATCTCTTCGGTCTTAGCATGATTAACTATTTGGGCAGTGGCATATTCATTTATTTCAACAACTTGAGATGCTTTTTCTCTTAGTAATTGGTGATTTTCTACTTTATCTACCTCCAAAACATTGTAAACTTCACTGGTCTGCCTTGATATATCTTTACCAAAAATTAAAGGTTTTCTTAGATTGTCAGTTTCTAAGGTAATTGTAGGAAATTCTTTTAGAACCTCCGTAGCTATAAAATCATCTTGGACTTCATGATACATTTCACTGTCTTGTCTCGTCGTTGCGACATTAAAAGCCCGAACATTGAATAATTCCTTTGTTTCTATTAGGGGGTTTGCAATTTGCGTTTCAAGCTTAATATTTTCAGTGATTACTGCTGTATCACACTCTGTAGTAACTTGATTTGATATACCACAACTTGTAGCTACAGCCTTCTCTAAGAGACATACTTCGGTAGTACTTTCAGCTGATACTTCGGAATCTATTTGAACTGGAGGCAACTCAGTAGGTAATTCATCAATATAAGGTTCATTTGTTACTTTGGAAGCTATAATTTTTCCTGCTTCTGTAATTAAAACACCTTTATCTTCTAACAAATTGTAACTGGTATCTTCTATGATATCTACTTCAGTAAAAACTTCAGTTGCCTGCCTTATACTTTCTATATTTAAAACTTGTACTTTGTCGAGTTTCTTTTCTTCTGTAGTTGTGATAGGTATTTCTTTTTTGACTTCAGTTATTGTATGTAAACCATCTATCTCATCAGAAATTCTTATCGTGTCTTTCACAACTGCCTCGTTAATTACTGGAACGCTTGTGTTATAAGTGATTTGTTCTTTAAGAATCTCTTTGCTTACATCTTCAACATTACTCGGCTTGAGCTCTAGTGCAATAAACTTATTTTCTTCTTCCACTAATGCATACGCATTTGAAATCATATCATGATCTTCATTTTCATTGACTATGGTTTCATCCTGAGCTGTTCTTATATCCTTTATAGTTTGAACAGCTACGGCTTGAGCTTCTATTAGTTCTTTTGGCTCTAAATTGACTATAGGAATTTCTTCTTTTACTTCAGTTATTTCAACAGATTCATTTTGAACTTCTTTAAAAATTTCACTTATTTGACTCGCTGTTGCATCGCTTATTCTTTTATCTATATATTCCCTTTCAACTATGATTGGTGTAGGTTGGGTAGGTTTTTCCATCATGAAGTTTTCAGTTCTATTTATATGTAATTTGTTTATAAATTCAGCTGCTAATTGCTTATTTTCATTGTCGACAGTAGTAATTTTCGTTATTGTAGTTAAATTGTCGTCACTTAGTGCAAGTTCATTGAATTCTAGACTTTTCTCATCTTTTTGGTAACTTATCATCGTAGGTATTTGTTTATGTTCAACAGTAACAGTAGCTACGTAGTGAACTTTTTGTCCAGTTACTTCACCAATAAATAGACCTTTAGAACTAAAGGCTTCCTGCGTATTGATCGTAGATACGCCTCTGAAATCTCTTTGGTTATTTGAAAACGTATTAGATTGACTTGCCAAACATTCGGCAGAAATTTCCATTTTATTTATATCTGTACTTTCTAAGGTATTATTCACTTGTGATTTTAAGTTTGAAATATAATTATCAAAAATAGCGTTTTTGTTTGTATATACATGTGATTCTACAATAGCTATGTAGGTCAACCCATCTATTGGTTCATTTTCGAAGTCACTTAGACTGTGATAAGATCGTCGTCTACCTAACACTCGTCTTGCTGCTGCTAAAGTAGCAAGCTTTATCTCCTTTTTCATTAACTCCCGCTCTTCACTATCCATTCCAGCGAGCCATTCGAAAGTATTATTACTTTTACTACCTTCCTCTACTCTACTGCAACTTTTAGCTCTTCTATCATTAACGTTAATGTGAGAGTTGTTAATATGGAGTTTA
>JWHW01039270.1:50354-62799 GCA_000931545.1 Papilio glaucus
CTATCGTACAACTGGAAAGTACGTTTTGGTATATATCTAGTTAGTGCTACCATTACTTTTGTCAAGTACAAGAAGAAAACTTTCAATAAAGAGTTACTTAGTGATGATTCGGCAGCTTTTTTAACATTTGTTATCGTTTCTGATCCTAGTATATGGGCTTTCATTTCAGTTGATTTTTTTATTAGTCGATCATTCAATATGTTGTACTGTTTTAATTTTGTAGCTTCGTTTTCAAATATTGTAGATTTCCGTTTGACAGAACCTTGCTCAATACTTTCTTCAATTTCTTGAAGTAAATACATCTTTCTTTCATCTTCTGGCTTACCTTCTTTGGTCGTTTCAGGTTTTGTATTAATTGATTGGTACAATTGCACAGTCTCTCTTACGGATTTGGGAATGTCATTCGGTTCTTGTAGCAAAACTTTCTCTCTTGATAGATTTTCTTGCTGAAGTTCTGTTGTTTTTGATGAAGATAGGGAAAAATTATTTCCTTTTATCTTCGGTATTGCATTTTCCACATCATTCAATTCAACATCAATCTCCTTCACAATTTCTTCTGCGACCGAAGCAGCCTTTTCTAAGCTTTCTTTAACTACTTTACGAGCGGTAATTTTGAGATCCTCTCTGACATTACTCAGTTTCTTTTCAAATGATTCATATCCGTCTTTATCTGCTCTAAAAGATACGGATTCAGGATATCCTTTGTTATGCGATTTCGTAATAATTGTCTCATTATCTTGTATTTCTGTTATTGATCTATTTTGCCGTAATCTCTGATTAATTCTTTGTTCAACGTACCTCCCATCAATTTTTTTACCTTCCGGATCATATTGATCTGATATCGGTAGTTTAAATCTACTAAAAGTGTTAGTATCATATAACTCCGATGAATTGTCTTGAAGACCATGTGTTGTAGGGACATTTTTTTGTAGAAATTCATTATAAAGTTCTGTTGAAAAGGGACGATATTTCTTAGCGGTGTGTGTGAGGGATGTTAACGATTTGTTGACACTTTCTCGTTCGGCTAGATTCGTTGTTTCGATTAAATGTGGTACTTCTAAAAATACCTCAACGGGCTGCGATGTGTGATGCGAAACTCCTTGGTCTATAGATTCGGTATTCGATTCGATGTCGCTTAGTACCGGGTCATAGCGCCCACTGTAAAGAAAAAAAAAGTCACAAAAATACTACAAATATCGCTTAATGTAAGCCTCAGCGATTAAAGCAAGTTAAATTTTGTCGAGCTCTCTTAATATTAAAATATATATTAGTTTAAAGTAACGCAACCCAGAGGGGTGGGCAAAGATAATGGAATTACATTTTTCGTGATCCTGGCTTCTTCTCCATACATACATCTACACACAAGCTCGTCGGTTACGGGTGCTCCTTATATCGCCCTTCTTTAGTATGTCACTAATCTGATCGATATAAGTTCTCCTAGGACGTCCTCCACCAATAGTGTACTCACTTTTGTAACATAAATTTGTCTTGCAACTTGTTTTCAACATTCCAATATTATTTTTAATATCATTGATTGACTAATGATCTCCAAATCTTTCATTTCATGTTTTTTATTTTCTTTCAAGAACAATCGATAAAAATTGTGTTGAAAATAAATGTGACAATATATACCAAACTAAAGAAGCTTCAAGATACAAATACATTAGTTAATTGCAATGATAAACCAACGATTTCAGAAATGTAATACCTATACCTTGTTTCATAGTAATATGTGATTTTTGTAAACAAATATTTTTTACGGTAAAATTCGTTTAAAAAATATTTTCTAAAAACAACTTTTTCTCAAATTATCTATCCATATTACACAATTTTACTTCACTTTATCTCACGATTATGACACTATTACAACATTACCGATGAAAGTATAAAAAGTGTAATGGCCGCCATGTATGGTGAGTGACGTTTGTTTGTTTACAACAATCACATCTTGCTATGAAACCAAGATATATTATTAAAAAAAGTTAATTATACTTTTAATTTAAATTACTAATTTCAATGTATCTATTCCACTAGTACACGGCACATTGTATTTTTATAAATAAATAAATTATACGCTCACGCCCGTAACCCAGAGGGGTAGGTAGAGATCATGGATTTCCATTGGCGCGATCCTGGCACACCTATCTCACTTCTAAATTTACATTGTATTTTTATTTTAATATAAAAACAACTGCCAACACATTTTTCACTTCCCCATTATTTAACACTAATTTCTCTCAAAAAAAAACAAACACACAGATAATAAAAACTGTCACAAATTAATTAAACAGATAAAGTAAATCTTAACTCACTTTTTTCTATAGACCAAGTGATACTTCATAGTAACATTTTTGACATAAAATACCTATTAAAATACGACCAATCCTTATAAAACAAATGGCCAATGTTTGATGTATGATGGTGGTCGATCAATAAACTAAAGGGGAACTACATCTATGTTCATGTCGATAATGTTAATTAGAGATCCGTGTGCAATACGAAATCAATAAGCCTGTTATTATTGGAGACAAGTATCATAAACTAGATCCGCCCAGGGTTCACACGGACAAAAGATATGCTAACATTTTTTTAAGTGATAACTATTTCGCGTTTAGTGATTTTTGGTTGGGGAAATACTGGTTCGCGTCATGGTTGATCTGGACACTTCGGCTAATTCCATTTACTTTAATAAAAAAAAACCCCCTTGTGTCTTCACAAGGAAATATTTTTTTATCATATTTAATATACATATGTATACGTTTATTTATATACAGGTATTTTATATATGTGTCCATAAAAACGTCAATTTTTTTAATGTATATAATTAATGAGCGCCATCTTTTGATGGGTATTGTTGCAACGTTGTCAAGGGCTAACTTACTGATATTTCATATTATTGCTAGATGGCGCTAAATTAAAAAAAAAAACAATAAAATCCACAGCTATTTTTTTTTAATCAAGGAACTATTCTGATATTTTATAGTACGTATGACTCATCGTTTCTTGTATTCAATTTTCAATTTTATTATTAAAGAATAAAGGTTTATTTGAACTATTTTGCCTTCCCGCCTGTTTGGAGGTTTCAATTCTTATGGTAGGTGGTAAAGGGTCACCGGATGTTATGTGATTATAGCTTCTCATTAACATCCGAAAATAAAACGAGCTACAGATAACGCCAATAGCCGAATAATTAAGGATAGGAATCTGGCATCCGACTATTTTCGTGAATAACTCTAGTTTAAGTTCGTTTGAAATGTTAAAATGAACTATTAACCTTTCTTTTCGAACCCGCGACCGTACGTAAGTCGGGGCCTATACCACTGGGCCACCAATGGTCCTAGGAGAAAGTAAACGCGAAATAGATACCAAGTTGAAACTTGAGACAACTTAGTTGAGACTTGAGCTGAAGTGTGGAAGAGATTAGGTCTGGTTCGGATAAATCCAGCACAAATATCGTATATTTATGTACATTTTATCAAAGAATATATACAGAACCCGTTACAAATAAATAACGCTAGCACTTGTCTAGATGAATCATCAACTATTTGGCTTGGTCTTAACATTACGACGTGTACAATAAACATGTATTGGCAGTGGGCACTGATCACTCGTCAAGGTTGCCACGTGGGTATAACTGATCAACTGATCGACTCTATAGAGACACGTTAATGTTATTTATTAATTATATACTAGCAGTTGCCCGCGGCTCCGCACGCACTCCTTTGTTTTCCACATAATAAATAAACAGTAATTATATATTACTTTTTTTTTAATCTAAACCATCCTCGAATTCCCTTGAACTCACACAAATAATTTCATCAAAATCGTTCCAGCCGTCTAGGAGGACTTCAGTGACATACACACGCACATAAGAAATATATATAATATAAAGATGTAATACATAAAATTATCGTGTCTCAGTGTTTGTGTCGACTCTTACGAATGAACGATTTTTTTTTTGTGTATTTAGGTCTGAGAATAGGACGTAAATAATTTTATTTCTTAAAAAAAATATGTATGATTTGGCCTAGAAAAATACCTACAACTTTGTAATTTTCGTTCCGTCGTCGTTCGCATCGCACGACATCCCAACACACATTTTAGTGAGTTATTGGACTATCAAAATAATTAGTAATAATATTTCATATGTTTACCATATAATGTACAACATACAACATTTATCTGCTTAATATAAGAGAACAAACTGACTGACAGATATGTCAACGCACAGCACGAACTACTGGGACTAGAGACTTTCTGGTATTAGGTAGTCGAGCAGTAAGAAATGATTTTTTAGACATCCCCTAAAGGTTTAAAGTAGGGGATGAAAGTTTGTATGGTGAAACTACCCGTGCGAAGCCGGGGTGGGTCACTAGTTCTTGTATAAAATCACCTTATATATTATAGTGGGACTTTTTGGGGTTGTACATGGGTTCACACGAGCGCAGATTCGGTTTTTAATCGTATGCCGAATGTAGGGTTTTGAGCCCATAGTAGTCTTTTCACAATTGGGTTTAATCTAAACCTCTGAAGGCGAATACCAGTAGCGTAGCGAAAGACTTTTTTATATATACAGATAAATAAAATTGAAGTGTCTGTATGTAATATCAAAATAAAATTTCCAGACTCAATACACGTGATTTATACGGTACTTATAACAAAAATACAATTTTCGAAAGATGGTACGCACTAGTTTAGTAACAGCCTATTCACTCTTTCCGTAATGGAGATAAAAACTGCCTTTTGTTCACCACAGATGTCGCTACTATTGGATGTACCCTATCTGTCAAACTTCATATAAAGTATTAACACCGAAACACTTTATCTCTTATTGTCTTATGATAACACGCTGTGTATTTATTAATTGCAAAAATATAGGAATTCATATATTTCTTCAAGATCCTTTGCGAAGAAAACTGTGGGAGAAGGCTGTTCGAAGGAAAGACTGGAAGAGGCATCTCTTTTTATAATTCAGCTTTTAGCTCAGGTACATTCCGCATTTAATACATTTTCGCAAACAAAAAAAACAACAAAAATCAATGGCAAGAAGGAACACTCAACAGTAGCGACATCTACGTTGAACTTTGAGTGTTTAACCCCATTAGTATTATCGTCAACTAGCATCTGAACTGACGTAGGACGTTGTAATCAAAACAATCTATTTCCTTCATTCACGTGAGCTCTTGAAAGCGGAATTCCTTTCATCTTCAATCAAATGCCAGAGATCTGCCAAAGCGAGTTACACAACGCATCCGTTGCCAATACATTGAAGAATTGCCAATTGTTTATATTTAGATTGATTAAGTCAATGTTAAAAGCTAACCGATTTGACACCATGAGCCAGGTTATTAAAATGTAATACTACCTAAGCGCCCCAGCTTCGCTCGGGTAGACAGACAAATAAAACACAGGCTGACTGACGACCCGACAGAAAACTCAAAATAGGTGGGAAGGGCGCGACAATACTTCAAAAATAAATAAATAATAAACAAAAATAAATCCTTGTAGCTTAACAATAAAATTCAATATTGAATAGATGTAAATGAGAACAAAATCGTCGAAACTTCCAAATTCCAATAAACATGTTGCAGACACATGTTGAGCATGTTATTCACGCAATCACCAGATTGCAGATATGCATTTGGCACAGTCCTGGCAAAACTCCCTCCCTTCTACATTCATATATATTTTTTTACAGAAGAAGGTGACCAACGAGCCAGAGGTCACTTAATATATGACCTCTACCCATAGACATCTGCAACAAGCTAATGATTTGCAGATGCGTTGCCTACCTTTACTGGACAGAGGAGGGATAAACAAAAAAAAAAAATTTCCTATCCATCCCCTCCACTGTCAAAATCTCGTCATCTTTCTATCCTTTTCTTATTAAAAAGGGTGGGAAGGGGAGGGAGGACCAGGATAAGGCCTCTGGAACCTCACTCATGAGACAAAACGCAGAATACTTCAACATGACGCGTGTCTTGAGGTCGTGGTATTTCACCGGTCGAACAGGCTCTACCACTAATGAACCTACACATGCTCGTCGGGTATTCCCTAAATATCGACTGTCTTGTACGTCCGTCTGTCTGTCCGGATATCTAGTAAGACACCTACCAGCTCAATATAAATATTAAACTTACTGAACAGTTAAATCCAAACAACTGTACACTGACACGGTTAAAAACAAACTGCCAGTTAAACTTGGCATAGAGTTAGTTGACCGCATTAGAAACTCGTTTATAACCGAACACATCTTCTAGAATCTAGATTTAGGGAGCGGTGATGAGTTTCAAGCATATCACAGATAGAGGTAGGCAGAAATAGATTTTTTTCGACTATATTTTAATAATCCAACTAAACATGTCGAGATTGTCATAGTTTGGCGAATATAGTTGAATTGCAATCGAACCCACGACCTCATGACCGGCAGTTCGTTTCACCATTGAGCTATTGGCGCCTCTGGTTCAATACAGTGAGTAACTCATTTCCATCATCTTTAGTTCAATAATAGGTGACTCATGTTTAGTTTACATCCTAAATGAAAAACAAAGACAGTCATAAGGACTGCCGATAAAAGTGTAAACCCAAAACAGATGGTAAGACGCGACAATAGTCCATACACATAATAAAAATGTAACTGCTCGCTGTCTGTACATGGAAGATATTTGAGAAAAACTATTATTAGAGGCCTTCATAAACGTAATAAAACCCAAAACAATAATTATTAGAATTTTTGTCTGTTTGTCTGTGCGTTTGTTATCGCTAATCTCACAAACGACTTAACCGATTTGTGTGCGGTTTTCACTAATGTATTGTGGTAAGCTTCACTTAACATTTAGTGTTTGTTTTATCTCAATCGGTTAATAAATAAAAAAGTTATATCAATTTAACTGTGCTACGGCCGTACTGTGTCGACCACACACACGCGGGAAAAGGACAGGGAGATGATGATGAGGTTACGGTAGTATTAAGTAGGTAACATTTCGTTTAGGTAAAATTGCAGGGCGGGTGAAACCGCGGGGCACAGCTAGTTCAAAAATAAATAAATAATCAACGAAAATAAACCTTATTGCCTTAACAATAGAATTCAAAATTGAATACATGAAACAATAAAGGAGAAATATTCGTCGAAACTGTTCCATGTTCAAATAAGCACTTTGCTGACGCATGTTGATCATGTTCGCCCTAATCTTTAAAAAATATTCATTTTTTCATTTAATTTTTCTCGTATTCAACTTTGAATTCTATTGTTTAGACGCGAAGGTTTATTTATGTTGTTTATTTATTTATTTTAGAACTATTGTCGCGCTTCACCATCTGTTTAAGTTTACACTTCTGCAGTCAGTCCGTATGACTGCCTGCGTTTTTTTTTTCTATTTTTTATCTTTACAATAAATTTAAAAATATACTCAAAAACTAGACGGCTTCGACAAAGTTTGTGTTTTGTTTTACTTGTACAAACGTTTTTCAAGACAAAATGCATTGGTCCGTTTTCTATTTGTGCCTACCCCTTGTGAGTTGTGCGGGCGCGAACTTCAAGGCTCTGACGGAGTCTATGGGCCAGGAAGTTATTGAAATGGACGCCCCTATAAAAGGTTTGATAGTTTTTTTGAACCCTTCCCATAGACATCTGCAACAAGCTAATGAGTTGCAGATTCTCTGCCTACCTTTAATGTACAGAGGAGGGGATAGACAGGAAAAAAAAATATTTCCTCTTCCAATTCATCCCCTCCCCTTCCTCCAGATAAAGAAAGGGAATATTATATTATTTACCAATAAAATTTTTATATTAGAACTACTTGTACCCTCCGGTATTACTCGGCGTAATTTTACCAAAAACCATTCTAAGCTGAACCCTATTTAACATGATTGATCATATACATCTGAGGTCAACTTATATTGGAATCTAAATATTTCTCCAAACAAACTTTCATCCCCATCTTTCAACCTTTAAGGGATTAATTTAGAAAAAAATATTTTTATATAAAATTATAATATAATAACAGAAATCTCTGTGGAAAATTTCAAGTCTGTAGGTCCAGTAGTTTGTGCTGTGCGTTGATATAATAGTCAGACAGCTTCCTCTTACATATACAGGATGTTACAAGAATGCCCATATAAGATAATCATCATTGGATGCAACCCTTAAAATATAAAACCTAAGAGTAGAAGTGATCTCACAACCTATTTCATTATACCGTTTCATCCCCCTGCCCTTTTCCAACTTTATGTGGGTCGTCACAACAGGATTTTCAGGAACATTACTAGATTGCTATCCCTGCCGATATCTCCCTCCACATTCAAATCTAAAACTCCTTGTCACAAGCCATTCTTCCCTCCTCATAACATGCCCATACCATGCTAACCTTTTGCTGCTTAACTTGTCCACTATCTGTGCTACTTTCAGGCTTCCTCTAATATACTCGTTTCGTATCTTATCCATTCGTGTTACTTCATACATCCATCTCAACATTAACATTCCTGCCGCGTGCACTTTCTTTTCATTCGTTCTTTTAACAGACAACACTCAAATCAATATTTTAGTACTTTTCCAGCTGGGGTTATAAATACCACCCTGTATGCAAACAACAAAAGATTATTCATTTTACCACTATCACTTGTATTATTGATGAAAAATAATTAATAGTTTTAAAAAATAAAAAACATGCAAGTTACATTACGTATCCATTGTTATTTAAATTTTAACAACTAGATGGCGTTATTCTCAAGGATCGCAAATCCTGAAGATCTGGGTCATGATAATGGGACAAACTATTTAAATGAATGCATTGTCATCGGTACTCGATCAAGGGCGCAACTTTTTAAAATAATCCGACGTTTTTAAGAGGTTCAAAGTTTCCGCTACAAACAAACATTACATACACACAAGGATAACTGTGGATTTCCACTGGACTAAAATCGTGTTCCTATACAAGCTTTCTCTCTCTTTCTCTCTATCTTTTTCTATGAAAAACAGAGATGACAATAGGTTTGTGTCTATGCTTTCGCCAGTGGAAACCAATGGTTATAAAGAGTGTTCATGATCCTTGTATGGACTGGAACATGAGAGTGAAAGATGGGAGTGCGAGTTAGGCTGATTTATTTGAACGTAATATTACGGACAAGATAATTAATTAAAATCTACCCTCAAACATTACATGGACAAGAGTTCCTAATTGAGTTTGTTTATTTAAAAATATGTTTGCTTCTAGAACTACCGCCCGAAATAGAAGAAGAACCGTCAGCAGAGAACGACGCAGATGTAAAATCTGTCGCTACAACTCTATCTTCTTCAACCAAGAGTTCCACAGTGAGTTTTAATTCATTTAATTTCATACTTTATAATATCTCTGGTTCTGCTCACACGATAGTTTTACAATGTCGCAGTGGTTTAGCAACTGTCGATTTGACATTTTAAATAGTAGCACACCTTTTCGACACCATTTTGATAGCATTAAAATACCAGAATTATTAAAATACCAGAATTATCAAAATACCATAATTATCAAAATACCATAATTATCAAAATACCAGAATTATCAAAATACCAGATTTATCAAAATACCAGTATTGTCTAAATACCAGAATTATCAAAATACCAGAATTATCAAAATACCAGAATTACCAAAATACCAGAATTATCAAAATACCAGAATTGTCAAAATACCAGAATTATCAAAATACCAGAATTATCAAAATACATTTTACGTAGCTGTGTGGACCGGCCTTGTTTTTATATTGACGTGTTGTTTCGGAATAGATATTTATTATACAGATAATATCACAATACTTCGATGACCAGGTATTTTTAGTACCGTTGTTTATTTTATTCCGTGCCTGAAAACACGGATAAAACATTTTCTAAAACATGTATACTAGCTAGATCGATTTATCATCCCCGAAACCTCCTGTATACAAAATTTCATGAGAATCGTTTGGGCCGTTTACGAGAGTCAGATTATATATATACAAGAATTGCTCGTTTAAAGGTTAGCTAAGATTCATCGACTTCATAACGGGTAAGAATTGTTTTAAAGAGGATGTTGCAAACAAGCAGACAGTGCAACAAGCTAATGTGTTGCAGATGCGTTGCCTACCTTTAATGGACAGAGGAAGGGGTAAACAGAAATAAATTTCCCTTTCGTATTCATCCTCTCCCCCGTCAAATTTTCATACCCTCCC
The DNA here is from genome assembly GCA_000931545.1 of Papilio glaucus. NCBI lineage: Eukaryota > Metazoa > Arthropoda > Insecta > Lepidoptera > Papilionidae > Papilio > Papilio glaucus. Next base: position 60,537 of record JWHW01039270.1, read on the forward strand.
ATCCTTCTCTAATAAGGAAAGGATAAGAGGGTAAGAATATTATAAGGGGAAGAGGACTAGGATCAGGTCTCCGGCACCTCACTCATCAGATGAAACGCAGAATACTTCACGTCTGTCTTCTTTAAGGTCGTGGTATTTCACCGCATCGCCGGCACATTAATGCAACAGATATTCCAAGGCACGGTTTGTTTTTCCTTGTACTAAATATTTATTAAAAACAGATAAAAGAAACGAAACGCAGAACGAAAGAAACAGAAAGAACTAGAAGCAATCAAGAAGAAGAAGAAGCTAGAATAGAGAAGGAACTGTCTGAATTATACAAGGATTCTTCAGGTACAGTTCCCATCAATGATTATTATAATACAAAAAGTAGCAGATATGCCATTAGCGGTCGAAAAGTGAAAACTGGAAAGCCTCCTAATTAGGACGGTTTTTCTTTAGCTTGCATGTGCCTTTACGCTTAAGTGAAACACTATCTGTTCTCTTTTTTTCTTTTTTTTACAGAAAGAGTGAAGTAAATGTGACATTTCAAATCACGGTGATGTCAATTATTTCTGTTCCGGTTTACAGACTATAAAGCTGACAGCGCAGAAGTATCAAAAGAAGTCCAGAGCCCAGTACAATCGAGCACCACTGCGGTACAGAGTGGTACAGAAGATGAACCACTCAAGCCGATTGCTAGAGCAAGAGACGAGTAAGTATATGATAAACACTTCTATGGTAGAATCACTTGCCAACAATGATAAGAACTACTTAGCAGAAGAAGATTTTTTTGTAGGAGAAAGGGGCATCAGGTCGCCTTAACTTAAGTAGTACCCTCCTATAAACATCAGAGGAACTGTAGATACGTTGTCACCATCCAACAGTCCAGCAATTTGGGTGTATATAAGGAACTAATACACACGTCTCCTTTTATATAAACACTAGCGATCTGCCCCGGGTTCGCACGGGTGCAATGCTGGTACTTAATATAGTACCGAATGTCTTTATATACATCGTTCACAGCTATGTCCCTGCATTTTAAATATGTAATATCTTTTAAATTACATGCTGTAAAGGGTCATATTGATCTATACAAATTGCACAATGTATTTAAGGTCAATTGGATCATTATTATAGCTGTATTGTTTAAAATCGCTTCGCAAATAAGCCATTATTTCTCGTAAAAAGTAATGGATAAAAATGGTTATTGTGGTCTATTCCTAAGAGATAGACAAATATCATCCCGGACTTTTTCGTAGACCTTTTTAAGGTGTACAATTCCGTAGTACATTGTTTTGATCTATCTCGTAAGGTTCAGCCAGTGTTTGCAATGTAAGCGCGAAAAAATTTGTTTTTACGACATCACATTAGAAACCTCTAAATCGATGTATTTCTCTATTATATTATGCATTTATTATACATATAAACCTTCCTCTTGAAACACTCTATCAATTAAAAAAAACCGCATCAAAATCCGTTGCGTAGTTTTATATCTAAGCACTCATAGGGACAGACAGACAGCGGGAATCGACTTTTTTATACTATGTAGTGATAAGAGATGACAAAATTAATTGATACCTGAACTGTTCTCTTCTACTTCGTTCCAGGTTTAAGTTCCAGCCTGATACTAACGACAAGGCTGATGTGGAACGCTTCAGGACCTCGGTGGACGTCATCAGCTGTGACAAGCAGCGGCTCACCGGAGCTACTGTAGTAATGTCACTTTAACAGTCACTTTTAGGGCATTACAAGCCTTCAAGAGTTCTTTCAGTTGACAATTTCCTGTCAATTTATAATATGCCTTGTCCTATCACAAACTGACGAAGTTCAAAATCATACATATAAAGCCTGGATACCTTTTGAAACATAGACCTTATTTTTTTTAGTTTTATTTATGTAGGACTAGCGATGCGCCCCGGTTTCGCTTGGGTAACCGTTTCGGAATGTATACACACATCGCCTTGTATATACGTAGAAATGCGCCTGTTAAAAAATTGTATCCCACGGGAACCGTACATTTTTCCGGGATGAAATGTAGCCTATGTACTATTCCAGACTATAATCTATCTCTGTGACAAATTTCATCCAGATCCGTTCAGCAGTTTTTGCGTGAAGGAGCGACAAACATACCTAAATACGGATGTTCTGTTTCAGGCAATTAGCCCTCTTTCGTCGGCCGGACATCAGTTTCTCCCGAGTTCCGTGTTGTTGGTCACAATTGTAATGAAGAACTTCTGAATGTTATATTGAAACAAAATTATTTGTCAGTCTATTGTGTTTA
>JWHW01039270.1:68346-84258 GCA_000931545.1 Papilio glaucus
AAAAAAAAAAAAAAAAAAAAGAGATGGGGAGATCATCTCTCTGCTTTAGGTATTTCTTCATAAGAGAGAGAGACAGATGTCAGTCAACTGTCGGTTTTCAATTAAAGCAGTATGAAATACAATTCTAAATCAAAAAATGTAAACAAAGTGTGTAATGTTACGTTTGTTTAGGATCTCTTAACTAGTTTACTGAATTTTAAATTAATTTCTAAATTAGTAACTGATTGAACTGCGTTTGAGAAAACGCAGAAAGTTCCCGTGGTTTACCCTAGGTAGCGTTATCCTCAATCTTAAAATTTTTTTTTGTTTTAATTAAGGGCTTAGATTCTTGAAATTTCTATTATTACATAGGCGAGCAATAAAATAGTACTTTCCTCAACTCATAAACCCCTAATAGTCAAAAATAGAAGCTGAAAGTTTCTATGGAGAAATGACATCCAATGTAAGTTGGCCTCAGATCTATATGACCAATCATATTAAATAGGGTTCAACTTAACCAGCGTATAGCGTTGGAAACCAAGGAGCACAACTAGTTTAACTATATAGTCCGACATATTCCAACGTTATACTTCCACTAGGCACAATATTTTTTTACCCTCATCTGGGATAATAAATTCCAGATGCTGGCTACTTCTCTGGCGACGCCGAGGAATCAAATGTAGCAGCTAAACTGATCGGCAAGAGCGCTGTTGCTAGGGGCTACATGCCGGACGGTGGAGATGGGACTTATACTGTGACACGGTAAGGAGGTGCTTCCGTGCATGCGGACAAAGTCGCGGGCACACCTAGTTATAAATATAATTAGAGGTTATTATGCGCTGAATTTGTCACGTTTTGAAATCTATTTATTAACTTTGAGAACTTAGAAGTTGAAAAATTAAATTCTATTTAGTCTCTACGAGGACTCTTTTGTCTTCTCTACTGACTACTCATCTGTCTTAAACTAAATTACTTCCACTGAGTAAGACATTGCTTGTTTAATTTTATAGTATTTGTGGTGATAAAGAAGATATAACAGAGCAGATCGCTGAGAAGCCAGTTCTTTACGACAGCGAGGTCTACGTGGTGAAGTACCAGTACGAAGACAATGGTGATGATGCTTACGTGGTGTACGTTTGGATTGTAAGTAAACTTACTTACTAAAAGATAACAGTTCAATATGGTTACTGTATGATTATTTTTGCAATTCTATCTGAACGTTACTTTGCTATAAAATTTGTTAAAATTGCTCTTACGGTACAAAATAAGTGAAAAAATGTTTTATAATCCCACAAAATTTTATTTAATCTGGTCAAAACATAATAACGAAATGAGAACTTCTCGAAAAAGTATAGAAAAGCCATGAATTCGACGAGAAACATTATCATACATCTCTCCAATCGGCTTTGACCTTCGAAAACATTAATCAGAAAGAATTACAAATAAACTTGTGCACAGGGAATAACAGTACTTTCATGCCCAAAGGGTCAAGGACAAATAATAGGTAATCAACATAAGCGCCATCTATGTAAAATAACGAACAATTAAGAATGCAATGAACGCATAAGACATGTTTCAATTTAAAGTAATGCTTCATCAAACAATACAATACATACGAATTATTTGAGTAGCGGATCCAGGATTGCCATGTGTAGGGGGGGTTGAACCCGGAAGTGGTTCAAGCCCCCTTTGCCCCCTAGATCCGCCGATTAATTATTTAGTTTTCTTTGTTCTTAGGGAGCAAATGCAGATGCAGCGGACAAGGCGACGGGAATGGCGCTGGCGTCACAGATCGATCAGGAAGAGGAGGCCAACGTTAATGTGGTGAAAGTACCGCACGGGAAGGAGCCAAAACATTTCTTGGCCATTTTCAAAGGTAAAGTCATTTAGTCGTCCTAAATCAGCCGAGGATCAAAATACTACGAGCAATATACTGTCGAGCAAGAAGTAATGAGCCGGCTAACTAAATTTGGCGGGGGGGCTCGTAACTCGGGATCCCCACCAAAATTTGAACCTGATTTTGGAATCCTGAGAGTACGTTTTAACAAGGTACAAAGTCAAAAGTACAGACCATGTTATTTAGTTGAAATAAGAGCAAGGTTGGCTAAAAAAAATTGATAGAATAATAATCATCAAGTTCACATTAATGATGATGATTATTGGAGGGGGCTTATACCCCTTTGCGCCATAGCTTAATCATACTTTGCTGACACCACATTAGTGGGAATAGGGAAAAGAGATGATGAATTGCGTAGTGTGTGCTTTTGTAGTTACTTCGTGTGACCTGTACTGATCTGGCTATAAATGCGTATAACAGTATTTTTTCGGTATAAATTTTATGTAATTATTTCATTTTATGTGTTCACTGTTGGCCTTTAATGTATTTTAAAAAATTACAAACAACAATTTAGGTTTTGTTAATGGTTTAAATCAGGACTTCCCAAATTTGTGAACCTGCCTGGAGATTGCTCCATTTTACGACATTGGTCGTAAATTACTAATAGAGATATAGAAATGATGTGACCTATTTAAGTAAAACGACACTTAGAAACAAATCACAGTAATCTAGAAGGTAAGCTACGAAGGGGTGGAGGGGCGTCGGAAACAATGGCAAATTATCAAGCGCGTCACAGTACAAATAAGTTAGAAAAGCACTGGTTCAGATTGTTAATGATCATACTCATGTTTCCTTGTTGCAGGTAACCTGGCTGTGGTATACGGAAGCAAAGACGAACAATACAAAGCGCAGAATTCAAATAAATCTTACGATGATGATGGCGTTCGCTTGTTTAGAGTGAGTAACATATCCCTCTCTCTCTCAACAGCCTAAACCACACAGTAGGCCTCCCCCATTCACCACCATAAAGATCTGTCCCCTGCCATCCTCTTACAGTGGACCTCCAACCTTGAAGATCAACCTGACCGTATCTAGGCCATATATTCTTCGAGCAACAAAGACCTTTATGGTGTAGGTAGTTGGAGCTCTGTCGTCAGCGGCAGGAATTGTTCCAAAACATAAAAAAATTCCAAGAATTTCTCGATTTATTGTAATATGATAAATTTTTATTTCATAATCCAGGTGGAAGGTACAGAACTAGGAGTGGACATGCGTACCGTCCAGGTGCCGGAGTACGCTGACGTGCTAGAAGATGACGACGTTTTCGTTCTGGAAACGTCTGAAAAAATCTACGTGTGGCACGGAAAGGTAAATAAAAACCAATTCTAGATGTCCAAGTTAAAGGAGGAGATAGGTGGAGTTATATCGGAAAATTATGTAGATAAAATCCGAAGGGTCCCGACAGGGTTGAGCCGGCAGCTATTATCGTATTACGTCCCGGTGCCGGCGAGAAATCGCCTTTTATAGATTTCCCGGTGACGTAAGTCTATCAGGCGGCAAACTCGCGTCATTGCTAGCGGGTCACGCGGTCCGCTGGCCAGCAGCGCTAGTGCGTCAGGCGGCATGATCGCGAAACAAAACTCATTAATCATTACTTCATCTACAATACATATTACTCTTTCTTCAATATGCCAAATCTAACATTTACTAAATAAAACAGGAATCCCAGGATAAGGAACATGAAGCAGCTGAAAACTTTGTACAGAAAATTCTCGGTGAAGACAAAGAGATGATTGTTCTAGAACAGGGTGAAGAGACTGACGACTTCTGGGAATACTTAGGTAAAGTTTACAGGTTTTTATTAACTTGATCTGACCTTCAATTCTGCTTGATCGTTTCATAATGGTCCTTCAATGGTCCCGCAATTGTGCAATTGGTCAACCCAGATTAAGTGACCGCTACCCATGGGCATCTGCAACTGGCTAATGAGTTGCAGATCTTTAAAGCACAGAGAAGGGAATTCACAGAAGTATATTTCCTTTTCCCTATACCCTAAATCCCCTTTCCCATTAAATCTTGTGTCCCCTTTCCATCCTTTACTTATAAGAAAAAGATAGGAGGGGGAGGAGGACAAGATTTAGACCTCTGGCATCTCATTCGTATACTAACGCAGACTAATTTTACTTCACGCCTGTCTTCTATGAAGTCATGGTATTTCACCAGTCGAGCTGGTACTTGAAAATACGACCCATCCTCTGTCCTTTAAAGGTAGGTTAACATCTGCAACTGATTAACTTGTTGCAGGTGTCTATGGGTAGCGGTTACATGTCCGGTGACCCGCTTGCTCGTTTGCTACCTTCTATTAAAAGACTTACGGAAGTACCCTCTAGAAGTAGCTACATTATATTAAAACATGTTCCAAAGGTGGAGTACCAGAAGAGAAGGAAGAGTCATCAGGGTGGAAGCTCACTGTGAACAGACGCGTCGTCACTCCGCTGTCACTCACAGCGGTCACGGTCAGCGTGACAGGGAAGATCAACTTCGAAGAACTGCCTCCGGAGTTCACTCAGCAGGTTTCTTTATTTTACTATATCGCCCTCAAAGAAGACTTGAAGTAGAAGTATTCTGCGTTTTGCCCGATAACTGAGATGCCAGAGGCATTCTCGTTCTTTTATTTACTGAAATTTCTAAGGAAACAAGGCAATGGGAGAGTATTTGAGTGGGGAGGGGAGGGTATGGATATGAAGAGGAAAACTCCTTTATTCTGTATACCCTTTCCTCTGTCTAAGGTATGCAATGCGTCTGCAACTTCTTGCACATTCCTATGGGTAGCTATCACTTACCGTAAACGGCTTGCTCGTTCGCCGTCTTCTTCTATACAAAAAAGAATGCGAAACAAAGAAAGAAGAATAATGAAACTCGACTGGTGACCTCACCTCTGTAATCTGTAACAACTTTAACAGTAGTAGAGTCAGAAGGACCTGTTTTACGAAACCTTTGATGTGACATATAGTTGCTGAAGTGTTGTCTACAAAGTTTCGATGAATACGAAGACCAGATGTTATTATTTTTATTTTCCAGGACTTATCGGACGACGGCGTTTATATCCTAGACACGGGCGAGGAGCTGTACTTCTGGAAAGGAAAGAACATTCCGGAAAGAATTAAGATGGCGAAGGATAATATCATTGAGGTAAAAAATATGACTACATCTATACTCGACCAGTGAAATACCACGACCTCACAGAAGACACGCGTGAAGTAGAAGTATTCTGCGCTTCGTCTGATGAGTGAGGTGACGGCCCGCTTACCCTTCCCTTATAAGAAAAGGATAGGAGGGGGGAGAGGATTAAACAGGGAAGATGGATAGGAAAAGTAAAACAAAATCCTTTAGTCTGTTTTATCCCCCCTCCTCTGTCCATTAAAGGTAGGCAACGCATCTGCAACTCATTAGCTTGTTGCAGGTGTCTATGGGTAGAGGTCACCTGTAAGGTGACCCGCTAGCTCGTTTGCAACTTTCTTCCATAAAAAGTATATATTTTAAAAATGTGCTAGGTGTGACTCGAAACATTTTCGTTTTGTACTTATAATTTCACAGACAACCAAATAGATATGTACAACTTATGACACCAATATTTTTGCGTCTGGGAATATGTTACGTTTTGAAAAAGAGGGCATGGACTGCTAGTTTGTGACCTAAAAAAATATTTTTATTTTCCCAGTCTAAAATATAATCGGACAATGAAAACAAAACGTTCTTGTTGTCGAGTAACTCTTTGGGCCCTCGCCTAGGTGAATTATATCCACGGGGCCCTGGGCTGCAGATAGATCCACCCCTAGAGTAGAAAAGTCAAGCGCTCCTTGTCAAAAATCGACCTCCGGTCTAAAGATAGTTTAAACAAAAAACAATGTACAATGTGTTACCTTCTCCTTGAATTTTTCCACTTATATGAGATCGACGCAGTATGATTTCAATTTTCAATCCATATTGTATGATTAATTGTATTACCAGGAGTACATATCTGATGATGGACTGGATAGGACGGTGGACTCTGCCATTGTGGTCTCCGTGCGACAAGGCAAGGAGCCGGCGGTATTCAAGAAACTCTTTCCCAGCTGGGATGATGATATGTGGGAGGTTAGTTTTTTAAGTGAACACTTATTTAATGACGTTGAGCGGTTTTTGGTAAGAGAAATATTATATGGTCGCATCACCGAAGTTCTAATATAAAGTGTATTTCAATAGATGGCGCTGTCCTTAGTCTGATGCAAGTATTCTAGTTTACATATTGTTTAATTTTAATTAGAATAAATGTATTTCAATAGAAAGATTACATTTATCAAGGAGCGATGTAATAATTAAAATAGTTTGTACCATTTTCCTTACAATGGTACTTCAGGATTTGTGTTTGAAAGACTGCCATCTAGTTGTCAATATTTAAATAACAATGGATACTATCTGTAAAGAAACTTGGCGTTTTTAGTTCTTAAAACTATTATTTCTACAAGTGGCATCTAAATAGAGCTTGGAGTCGCAGTACAGAGAGGGCGCTGTGCCTAAACCGCTTTGCTAAAATTGAATTCGAAGACTCCTTCTGGAGCCAACGCCTACAATCCAAAAACAACAAAAACCAGATGTAAAAGTCTACCAAACTTTAAAGTAGCTTAACAAATTACACTTATGTTTAACCAAAAATCTTTCAACAAAAGAATTTGGATATTGTGTTGCGTAAGTTGTAATTTCGCCCCAAGTACTGCGTCTTGTAGTCTTTGCACCGGTTGCAACAGATGGCGTTAGTGTGCCGAAATAATTATTTCAATATAATCTGTATCTTTCAGAACCAGACATCTTACGAGGACATGAAAAATGAAACGAAAGCCGCGAATTCCAAATAAAAAACATACTTTTTCTTAAAACTGTCAAAATGTTAATTTATCTATAATTTAATAAATAAATATTGCATTAAATTTTCTTGTATTATTTTCTTTCCCAACTTAAATACATCGTCGTGGATCTTCGTTTTGAGGTCACTCCCCTGGTTGCCACAGCCAGTATCGGTATTCTCGGCGTTGACATATCGAGTGACGTTCAGTTTCGCGGTCACTTGGAAGACAAGGCCAAGTTGGCCTCTAAAAAGCTGGGTGTACTCAGTAGAGCGAAGCAGTATTTCCAGCCGGGCCACCGCCTTCAATTATACAAGACGCAAGTTCGGCCCCACATGGAATACTGCTCGCATCTCTGGGCGGAAGCATACCAGCTTCTTCCATTTGACCGCATACAAAGACGAGCGACTCGAATCGTCAACGACCGAGCTCTTACCGATCGGCTTGATACTCTGGCTTTGCGGAGGGACGTCAGTTCCCTCTGTATTTTATACCGTATTTACCACGGGGAGTGTTCCGAAGAACTGTTTGGAACGATTCCAGCCGCCGAGTTTCGTCATAGGACGACAAGACAGTCCGCCAGGTATCATCCACACCACCTGGATGGCTGGCATTCCTCTACAGTGCGGTTCTCGCGAAATTTTCTGCCACGCACAGCCGCACTGTGGAACGGTTTGTCCTCTGCGGTATTTCCAAACCAGTACGACTTAGGGTCCTTCAAGAAGCGAGCTTATCTTTTTCTTAAAGGCCGGCAACGCATTTGCAGTTCCTCTGGTGTTGCAGGTGTCCATGGGCGACGTTGATCACCTTGGTGTTCTCGCCGCTCGTTTGCCCCCTTCTCATATAAAAAAAAAAATACAGTTCTTATACTTATATCACCTTTCCCTTCTAAAACAAGCCGTAAGTTAGTTTTAGTCAACATTTTGTCGAGCTCCAGAAATGAAAACATAAGGGACTCATTCGTGAAAATTGCCAAGTTATTCGAAATTATTAAAGTACTCCTCATTTCTGAAATATGTTCTGTTGGTCTATGGCAAACCTTTTTATAATGATGAGAGTATTAGATACGTAAAAAAGCAAGAGGCAGACGAGCGGCAGTAAAAACAACTGTCTAAAGTAGATGAAAGTTTGTATGAAGAAATAATACAATGTATGTTGACCTCACATCTATACAATCAATATAAAATAGGGTTAAGCTTAGACTGGACTTGTTGGTTTAAATTGCACAAGGGGTCAGCAGGCTCAATTTGTATCAGAATAAAAAAATACAATTTGTTTAATATGATTTATTTATTAATTCATATTAACATATATATCTATACATAGTTTACTATATAATTAGCACAAAAAGATATACAACTATCACAGTTATAAAGATGTTATTTGGACTTTCAGCTTCAGAAATGTCTAACCAATCATTGCTGAACTACTAAACATTAAAATTATTAAAACTTTAGTAAGACATTTTTAATATAATTAAATAATGACTTAACATGTAGTCTGGTGTATGTACGGATTAGTACGAGCCTTTTGTTGGCCATTGCTCAGGGTGAGTGGTAGTTTGTGATTGTGGCCAGTCTCTCACTCAACCAAGGTCCCCATTGGGCTGGAAACTAGCTAGTACATACACCAGACCATGAATTAATTATTCAGTTTATTGTGATACAACTGTGTTACCAGAATTAGGTAATCTATGCTCCAGCTGCAACACACTGATTGATAATCTGAACAAGGTTATTGTTCTCTAGCGCAGCTGCCACTCTTTCTTTGTCAGCTAACTGCTTGTTCACCGCATGTTCTGAGACATGTGTACCTTCGGAAACTTCAACCGTTACTTTAAAACGGCTTGGTAGCGCTCGAAGTAACTGCACTCTGATGGAAAGACCTGAAATTTTTATGGTAAATTATCTATTAAATAATTTGTTTTACTATGTATTTTCTATATATAGGTCTGCAATGCACCTATAACTCTTACAGTTCTTCGGAATGTTTATGGGGTCCCTTAAAGAAATACGACAATTATTTTTAGGTGAAATATTTTTTTTAAATGAAATTCTTAACCTTAACTCACCAATCAACGTGGCCATACTGCAATGTGGAATCGTCGGAGTAAAATAAACGAGAACCTCATTCTTCTTATTATCTATAGATATATTCTTCTCTTCTACAACACGAAGCTCCTCCAGCGTTAGCGGATGTTCTGGATCATTGATATTGCGAATCAAATCGAAAATCTCTCTTTCGTCAAAGTTATCCACTACGTCCTCGTCATGATCTGCTGAAGTTATTTCTCGTTCAGATTCCCTCTCATACACGTTCGGGTTAACGTTATCTGCTACCTTCGTCATTTATTGGATATTAAAATGCGATTGTTCTAAAAACAATATTCCGATCAACAAGATGTCAGTCAATAACAAATAAAATTTATACCTATCAAAATAAGATAAAACTTTTGACAGATGACACAAAAGTTGACATGTTGAGTAATTTTTAATAAAGATTTTATGGCCTGGTAACAAGACCTTTAAGCCAAACATGTTGAGTCAACAAGAACCATTGTAAAAAAACCATAAAACCAGAACATCTTTTGGGAGTTTATAGTTAATTCTTAACTACACTACGAGGGTGAACAAAAATCAAACAAGTTCATCTCTGTTCACTAAGGTTTCTGAACGTTTCAAGGCTTCAACTGTCAAAATTATATTTGACAATGACAAGTTACTGGATCAATACAATTCCTATCCTACTGCATCCGTTTTTCAGTTCGAGATCATTTTATTGCGATCCATTTCAATTTAGTCAAGGGGCGTTATACTTCGAGAGGACTTATCTCATCAGAAAAGTAAGTAATTTTATTATAAAACACTTATCTAACTCGTATTATTGGCAATTAAATTTAAAAGACAAAAATACTCTATATATTTATATTTTTACTCGATTTTGACTAAATATCTAACTTTTTTACAATTAACAAACTATTGCTCGACGACAATCCCTTCTGGTGTTAATGAATAATTAATAAGGGAATTATAAATGTCAGGATTTCAGATATCGCTTTCACCTATATATATAAAATATAAATTAGTAATTTTCCTATATTCTTTAATAATAAAGCCATATTTGCTTACAGGATGGCAGGGGACCCATGGGTTATTCAGCCCCATGAGCATGCAAAGTTTGCAGAGCACTTCCGTAACCTCGGACCGGTCAATGGAACCCTTACTGGAGAACAAGCAAAAAGGTTCATGTTGCAAGTGAGTGTACATTAAGACAATTTATGTCAGTAGTGCCTTTCTTGCTAGGAGTTTGTGGTGGTATGTAAAATAATTAAAGTTATCTTGAGAATTTAGAAGAAAAGAAGCAAAAACCAAAAAAAAGAAAGAGACAGTTCTAATGAAATCTCAATTTTTAAAAGCAATACCAGTATTATCATATATGGGGCACCAACCAAAATGAATGAAAAATACATAAAGGGTTTTGGACCTCGCTGACTGTTGCTATTCTCCAATGGATAAATAGTTTTCATATTCAAAAACTTAGATTAAGAACAACATCTGTAGCATGAATGTGCCAGCTTGACTGGTTAAATACCACAACCTCACAGAAGACATGCATCAAGTGAAGTATTCTGTATTTTGTTTAATGAGTGAGGTGCCAGAGGCCTAATTCTAGTCCTCTTCCTCCTTCTTTCATATTAGAATAGAATCGTAGGAGGCAGAGGATTTGACAGGGAAGGGGAGGAATAGGAAATGGAACTATATTTTTATCTATTTATCCCCTCCCCTGTTAATTAAGGGTAGGCAATGCAGATGAAACTCATTAGCTTATAACAGATGCCTAAAGGTATTTTTGTAGAAAAGATACTATGAGTAGATGTTAGTAGACAAGTCAGTGTCATTCACATGTACATGTGAAATATAAGCTTATGTCTTGCAACTGTGTTTCAGTCTCAACTTCCGCCGCCAATCCTTGGTCAGATCTGGTCTCTGGCGGACACCAACGCTGATGGGAAGCTTGACCTCAAAGAGTTCTCTATAGCTTGCAAGGTATGATGTAAAATACTATAAAGCAAAGTTGTCTTTCTTGTGCTCTGTTTTATGCTCACTCCTTTTATGTAATTGCTATATTATTGTAAAGTTTCATTAAAATTAATTCAGTAGTTTTTGCACGAAAGAGTAACAAACATCCATACATACAAACTTTCGCATTTATAATATTATTAGGAAATAGGATGGTTTATATTCTTATTAAAATTCAATATACATAAATGAAGACCTGATATATTGAAATGTCTAAAAAGTCTTTGGAAGGAATAACATAGGCCAATTTAATGTTAGCAAAAGAATTAAGGTTCCGTGCAAAAAGTTAAAAACTCTCTAAATTGTGAATAAAAATTATTAACAACACTTTATTATTAACATAGTATTAGAATATGATGAAGAAAATCTATGCCCTGGATAAAGAAAATGTAGGGCTTTACTGAAGCCCTACATTTTCTTTGGCATAGATTGATTTCTCCGAGAAAAGTTAAATTATTGTCAGTTATTAATAGTTATGTAAATATAATAATAATAGTATGAAATTATTATTATTAACAATACTAATATGTTATTATTAACAATACAATACTAATATGTAATGTTTATAATATTTTCCAGATCATCAATCTCAAGCTCCACGGCATTGAAATTCCAAAGATGCTTCCGCCATCTCTTCTAGCTTCTCTGAGTCCTACAGGTGAATTTAATAATTGACCTTAATAATATAGCTTAAATCTACCCCTAAGTCAATAGATCCATTATATAATTTTTAAAACGTTGAAATTAATTAAAAAATTTTGATTTTCCAATATTTGAAAATTAATTTCAAAATTTTAATTTTCAACGTTTTCAAAGTTTTCAAATTTATGAAACGGGTCTATTGACTTTTTTTAAGCAGCGTTTTCACTAGGCATATCGCCCATCATTCATGTGGTATGTATTTGCGACTTTGCGGGACAATATCGCTCGACATTTGCCTTGTTCACACTACGCAGTGGTGAATAGTATGTCGCCTGAGGAGATGCGTGTGTTTATTCCGTTGGATCAATCTACTGTCATTTCGAAACAAAGCCACAAACGTTGTTTACAGCTTGTCGAGGGACATGGAAGGAGCGTCGACCTGCGACAAGTCATAGAAGTCGTTAAAAAAAAATTACAAATGATTATCGTTAACAATTTATTTCAGGTTCCAAACAACAGTTTGCTCCACCTGCGAAACCTCCAATTCCCCCAATGCCAGCAATACCACCTCAACCCCAACAACCTTTAATCTCTGGTCTCTCCACCAGTCAACCAATGCAGTCAAACCAATCCCTCCTCGGTGATTTTGGTTCACAACCATTAATAAGTACAGTCCCACCTGTACCCCAGCCTTCACCAATAATACCACCAACAAAACCAATCGCTTCAGTGCCAGATCTTATTTCCGGTGTGAAACCACCCCAAACTCAACCATTAGTTGGACCACCGCTAATACCAAATAGCCAACCCCTAATCTCAGCTGCTCCTATCACTCAATCGTTAATCTCCCAACCCTTGATGAGTCAAACCCAACCAATCTTACCCACCTCTCAACCGATGACCTCTCAACCTATGATCGGCACTCAACCATTAATTCCTTCATCTCAACCATTGATTGGTTCAACTCAACCATTAATTCCGTCTATGCCTCAGCAAATGGCGAGCCAAAGTCAATCCCTCATTAGTACAGCGCCATTAATTCCCCCTACTCAACCACCTCAAGCAACTCAACCACTTGTCGGCACAAATCAACCAACTCAACCACTTATCGGTCCAACTCCACTAATCCCGTCATCCCAACCGCAACCAATCCCAACTGGGACGACCGTAGGTTCGTTGATTAGCAGCCCACCAAAGGCTGGTGTTACTACGGTCGCAGATTCTATTCCAAGTCAACCAGTGACATCAACTCCTATTACTGCAGTGAAGAGTGATGCGTTTTCTAAACCGGGTAAGCAAATTTATTATTTTCGGTGTGCAGAATTTCATGTTTTTTATATGGAATAAGGTGGCAAACGATCAAGCGGATCACCTGATGTTAAGTGACCGCTACCTATAGACATCTGCAACAAGCACATGTGTTGCAGAGGCGTTGCCTATCTTTAATGTACAGAAGAGGGCGTAGACAGGGAAAAGGAAATATCCTTTTCCCCGTTAACCCCCTCCCCGTCCAATCCTCTTCCCGTTCCCATTCTATCCTTATCAGGAAATGGAGGGAACGGGAAGTGGACTGAAATTAGGCGTCCGGCACCTCACTCATCAGACGATACGCAGAATACTTCTACTTCACGTCTGTTTTCTGTGAGGTCGTGGTATTTCACCGGTCGAGCCGGTCACGTGCAACAGATGTTGTTGCGGGCTCTACCACTGTTAAACTTATATTTATTATCTTTTCAAGGTTCTTTAGTGGGAAGTCCCGTGGAATCCCCAATGGGAGTGATGACTCCCCCACCTACTGTGGAGTGGGGGATACCACAGCCGCAGAAACTAAAGTAAGTTATTACATTTAACTTTAGTAACTTAGATGTGTCGTTTTATAGGACAGAAGTTAGTAATTCCTCCTTTGAATTAATTTATGTTACCTTATTGGTTGTATTAATTGGACGATTTCGCGGCAGGTATTTAATTTTTCGCTTACGCGTAGTTTTTAATCTTTTGATATCTTCTAAACTATCTGTCAGAATGTTATAGTGTAAAAGGCAATTATAATCTGCATTTAATACTCTACCTTACAAACATATTTATTAGGATAAGAATTAATACTGTATCCGTATAAATGGCTTTTCAATTACCGCATTGTACGTGACCATTTTTTTAGAAGTTAGAATGGGTATAGTAAGCTATCCTTAAAAGATAGATATATGCCATCGATGACTTTTTTGTAGTCCCTTTCAAGATATACAATTCCGTAGTACATTATTATGATCTATCTCCTAAGGTTTAGCAAGCGTAGGCTTTTTTTTACGGCATCACATTACAAATCTTTGAAATTCTCTTCTTTTCTCTACTATAATATGCGTGTATTGTACATATTAACCTTCCTCTTGAATCACTCTGTATATTCATGAAAACCGCATTAAAATCCATTGCGTAGTTTTAAAGATCTAAGGGAACAAATAGCAAAAGCAACTTTGTTTTGTACTATGTAAAGATGAAAATAAGTTGTGGGCCGCTTAGTGAAGTGATCATTGCATTGTCTATGATGACATTAGATAACCATTAATGGAGTATAATGCTACTAAATAAAAAAGTGCATTATACATATGTTCATAAAACACTATTTAATACAAGGTATACTCAACTCTTCAATGTCACGGACCGCACTAAAACCGGTTGGGTGTCCGGTGCACAAGCTCGAGCTCTGATGCTGCAGTCTCGACTACCACAGCAGGCGCTGGCTCAAATCTGGGCCTTGGCAGACCTTGATGCTGATGGGAAACTGGGTAAGTAGATTGTATACTCACACACGGATATGCTTAATTATTTTCAATATGCCAGCAATCTGATCAAGTTCGTTTATTATGTCCTAACATTGAAACTCACTTTTTCAAAAACAGGAAAAGTGACAAAGAATCAAATTTTTCCATATATTTATTCCAGGCTGTGAGGAATTCGTTCTAGCTATGTATTTATGCGAGAGAGCGACGCATGGAGATCCAGTACCTGCTAAGCTACCACCAGAACTGATACCGCCCACCTTCAGGTAGGAAACTTATCTCGCCTGTTCTCACTTTATTTGATCAGGAATTTCCGAGTCCTGAATTTCATTTTTCAATCCATACATCGTTTCTACCTAACCTTACCAACATACAACTATACAATCATATCTAGAACTCGTCACTATGCTAATAGTGCCCGCAACATCTGTTGCGACCGGCTCCACCGGTGAAATACCACGACCTTACAGAAGACACGCGTCAAGTAGAAGTATTCTGTGTTTCGTCGTATGAGAGGTGCTGGAGGCCTTATTACAGTCCTATTTCCAATCCTTTTCTAATAAGGAAAGGATGTGAAAGGGAAGAGGGTTTGATGGGGAGGGGATGGATAGGAAAAGGAAATATTCTTTTTCCTGTCTATCCCCACCTCTGTCAATTAAAGGTAGGCAACACATCTGCATCTCATTAGCTTGTTGCAGACGCCTGTGCGTAACGGTCACTTGATATCTAGTGAATGTCTACTTACAGCTACTTTCTTCTATCTAAAATATTAAGCTGATGGCGACCGAATTACATGGCATATAAAAGAATCTTCTCCTTTGAACAAGTCTATTCCTTTTCCATCTAGACGTGAGTCGGTGACGAGCACTACCAGCGCGAAGTCCTACGAGGAGAGACGAAGAGAGAACATGGCGAGGGGTCAGGCGGAGTTGGAAAGGAGAAGGTCTCAACTAGCAGACGCTCATATGAAGGAGAAGGTAAAAATAGGATTTTATAATGGACTAGCAAACCGCCCCGGCTTCGATCGCGTAGATATACGAATAAATATAGTCTATGCCACTCGTTTATAGAAGACCTTTGTATTGGTGAAAGAATTTTTGAAATCGGTTCAGTAGTTTTTGAGTTTGTTCGGAACAAACAAATATTTTCCCTTTTTAATATAAATAATTAACTAACAACCACCTGTGTAATGGCCTGGACCTGATGGTAAGTGGCAACATGGAAAGAATAACCCAATATTCTCTTAAAGGTTTTGTTCCAATCCTTCGCCTCACGCCCAATGAATGAAGATTAGGATCCCTTTCGAACTGAATCAAGAGTGGACCCTGGGTAAATGAGATCCGAAGGGACCTATATTTTTCAACCCCTCTAGAAGCTTTTAAATTAAAACCCAGTTTAACAAATAGGCAGTGTACAAAACTCTGAGAGTAGTTAAAAACAAAGCAAGTATGTCTAAAGCTGGTAAAATCCAACTTATACAGGCTATTGAACTAAAATCCCAATTATAGAGGTAAACAATGCATGTCCCAGTTGAAAAGGTATATAATTCCCAATAACAAAGATAGTGAACAGTGGTAGAGTCTGCAACAACAACATCTGTTGCACGAAGCCAGCTCGACCGGTGAAATACCACGACCTCAAGACACGCGTCAAGTACAAGTATTCTGCGTTTCTACTGATGAGTGCTGGAGACACAAATTTAGTCCTTTTCCCCT
>JWHW01039270.1:96417-113699 GCA_000931545.1 Papilio glaucus
TGTTGCGGCAGTGAGTGTCAGTGTTGGTGGGGGGCGTCCTAGCAGAACTTATATCGAGCAGATTAGTGATATAGTAAGTATGAGCCTTGTCTTCTTCAATAACAATCGCTTTTAACTTCAGGAGCAGAAATCCTCAACGCCTATATCATCTGAAGTTGCCGCGATCACGGAGTCGGCGAGTGCTGCGCCCTCCCCCCGACCCGCGTCCGTCACCCGCCGGGACTCAACACGGGACTCCGGGAGGGATTCCGGGAGAGACTCGGTCACGGGACGCAAGAAGAACGAGATCGCTCAGGCGATCGCCTCATATACGGCTACTAGGTATGTGTTAACACGAGACTCAACCCCGGACACCCCGGGACTCAACCCTGGACTTCCCAAGACTCAGCCCTGAACACCCCGGTAGCCTCAAAACTCAGTCCTGGACTCCCCGGAACTCAACCCCAGACTCCCTCCGATCCTCAACCCCTGACTCCCACAAGACTCAACTGGAAACCCCGGACTCCAAAACGGACTAGGTCACGAGACGCTAGAAGGAGATCGCTTAGGCTATCAAATACGTGTTAGCGACGTTACGGTAGACTCAATAATAACAAGTATATCACCATTAACGTGATTATCTAACAAGCGAACTAGATGGCGCCACTTTAGTTTTGAAACACGGTGTTGAGAGTTTTTATTTCGACGAGATTCAAGAGAGAGTAACAGCACCTGATCCATGTTCAAAGCTATTGTCAAGAGTGCTGGAACACAATTTTGTTATCATAATGGTTTCATAATGGCGCACTACTGTCAAATACTGTGACGCGATTGGTTAGAAAAAATTGAGTTGTATTGAATGGGAGTGGGGGGGGGGTCGTAGTAGGTCGTAGCCAAGAATGGTGAGTCACGTTTGTTTACAACATTTTCATCTCAATTTGAAACAAACTATAAATAGACTACATGCTTTGTTAACAGCTCGGAGCAGCTGTCGCTGCTGAAGGGGCAGCTGCTTGTGGTCCGTAAGAAGGCTGATAGCGGCTGGTGGGAGGGGGAGTTGCAGGCGAAGGGCAGGAACCGGCAAGTAGGCTGGTTCCCCGCCAGCTATGTCAAAGTAAGCGGGACAAGTAGCTTTCTTTAGACTAATTTGCAGTTGATCGTAAACACCCTGTAGAGTAAATAAATATGTACATACAGGATGTCCGGAAATGACACGAAGACCACTTCCATATCCAAAAATATTTAGCTCAATTTACTTGTATCCAAAGTTGTTCAGTTTGAGCGCTAGACAGTTTCAAAGATAATGATGTTCCTTTCTTGCTTCTTCTAAATCTATACATCTACACACATGCTCGTCGGTTTCGGGTGCTCCTTATATCGCCCTTCTTTAGTATGTCACTAATCTGATCGATATAAGTTCTCCTAGGACGTCACCTACCAACACTGACACTCACTGCCGCTACATACACTTGTTTCGTTATTCTCTCTTCATTCATCCTTTCAACATGCCCGAACCACCGAAGCATACCTTTCTCAATTCTAGTCACAGCATACACTTTTAAGCCACACTTGTCCCTTATAATGCTATTTTTAATCCTATCATTCAATGTCACGCCTAACATACTTCTTAAGGATCGCATCTCAACGGCATTAACTCTACTAGCATACTCTTCCTGCCAAACCCAGCTCTCACTAATTAAAGTGGGGACTAGTACAGCATTGTGTATTGCCAGATGTTAGGTTTGAAATATTGTACTGAGATTTTTTAATCTATATTCTCCTTTCCCAGATTTTACAGTCTTCAGGTAGAACATCAGGTAGGACCACACCGGTCTTATCCAAGATGGACACCGTCCCGACAGAGACTGTCATTGACAAGGTCATAGCGCTGTACCCGTATGCAGCGCAGAATGCTGACGAATTGAGCTTCGAAAAGGATGATATTATCGCTGTGACAGATCGCAGTCAGGATCCAGCGTGGTGGCAGGGTGAGTATGACTCGTACATGACAGGTTTTATCCCTACATCCCACATAAGTGTTCCCAAAGGGCCTCTACCATCTCTTCTTCGTCACAATCTAAATGTAACAGATACAGTATGATTCATAAACGACAGATGACAATTTTAACTTTTGTTTCAAACAGTTCACCTAATGTTAATTGATGATGAAATTAATGTAGAAGGAGGAAATACAATCGATCTGTCCTGACTCTCCTTGCACCGGGATATTTATAGGTGGGGTACGAAAACTATGGTCGGTTTTCAAATTCATTCCTTTATCAAGTCGTAAGTACTTACTTTATGAAATAAACTAAGCAGACAACTGCGTATAAAATTATACTTATTGCATATGAAAATAAGGTTCAAAGTAGTAAACACTACAAATCAATGTGAGGTTCGTATTAAATATTCTATATTTGTCAGTGCAAATATCGACTTTAAGGAACTAGCCTTTCTTTATCCCTTTTTATATTGAAATTACAATTAAATAAATATTATATTACATATATTAGCTACATTAAGTAAATAAAAATTTATTAGCTACATTATGTAAATAAAACAGGTTATTTTTGAGACTATAGCCAGGAATAGGTAACCCTCACGTGCGATATTAGCGGGGGAATGATTCAAATTGGCGCGAACATTGGTCGATTGGCGGGAATAGCTAAATGTAATATTAGCGCGCACTGTGTGCCCTCCGCCAATCAGAAGCCGCGACCCGTGACGCAACATGACACAGGTCGCTCCTGATTGGTCCGTTGGTGAGAGTGCGCACAACGCAAGTTTTTTTTTTACTTGATATTAAAAGTAACAAATATTTTCTCTTCTAGGTGAACTCCGTGGTATGACAGGCTTATTCCCTAGCAACTATGTCACCAAACTCGTCAATTAATAACATATATGCACACAACACATAGTGAATTGTTATATGCAAATTGCTTTATAATATACCTACAGCTGTTAAAATATACTGCTGAGATAGTTAACAACCATTTTAATATGCTAGTTTCTTGTCTATGGGCACTTATCTATGCTTTGGTTGGTAGCTTTTTACTAAAATATTACTATTTTAGCAATAATGCATTAGTCAATCATGGTATACTCTATGGTTGGCTTTGAGAAAACAACTTAACTGTGTATCCAGTAACGATGTATTGCATATTTTTCGAGTCTGTAGGATTTGTAACCTTACTATAATAGCCTAAAGCAATAGTGATTGTCTATGAGTGTGTTGTCTAAGGTTGGAAACTTGATAAAACGTTATTCCATAATACGTCGTATAGTTGTGAATATGTCTATGGTTGGAAATATCTCAAAGTGACAGCTGTTACAGCGCATCTTATAGTCAAGTCTGCTTCTAGGGTTGGCAACTAGGAAAATAACCTTATTGTGTTAGCAAACATACAAAAATGTTTACCTAATTTTAAGTTTTATTGTTAATAAGTTGTATGTTATACCCGAATTACATTTTATGTTTATGTGTGGACAACTTAAAGAAAAACAATCAAATCATGTAAAACATCGATATGTGTAATTTAATTCATTCCATTCGTCTATTTATAATTAAAATCGTCACAAAATAACAGGTTACATTTTGACAGCAGTTGTTCAATCGGAAATCAAATTACTCGATTATCAAAAAATCGATTTAAAATCTTATAATTATATACCAAACATTTAGAATAGTCACTTAGATTTTGACCTATTATATGCATGCTACTATAAAAGCGGTACCTCGCTGAGAGCATTCGTCAGTATTTTAACTGTATTTTTCGGTATTGGGAATGAAGTACGGTATAAACGAATTATCGTTATATGACCTTATATAGTTTACAGCGCCCTCAACGCCCGGTGGTTCCAACAGCTTTCTAGAACTTTCTACAAAATCGAATAATCCCCTATGTATTCTAAAAGGTTTTGGTGCCACCTTATCGCTAGATGGCGCTGTTAAAGTATTTAACAGCGCTATATTATCTTCATTTTTCTGTTTCGATTTTGAGCATTCACCTGCAGTCACAGTCGAGTGAGCAGTTTATACAATGTCGGAAGACGCGGTCATATAACAGGGAGCGCACTGGATGCTTAGTTCTTCTCGCCATTTACCGCGGATTTCCACAGCTGAAAACATTCACATAAAACATATTGTCATCTCAGTTTTTTTAGAGTAAAAGATAAAGAAGCTTGTCGCGACACGATTGAACGCCAGTGGTAACCCACGGTTACATTACGCTCGAAATGGAACGGTTACAGTACAGGCGAATGGTCCCGGTGAGTCACAACCCTAAAACTTTATTGCCAGTAATTAATTTATGATTTTAATAATCGTATTTATCTGTAGATTTGTTAATTGTGTAATTGAATAATGTTATTATTAGATATCGTGTAATCTTGTTTGTAGGAATAAATGTTACATCTCTGATAATTTTGTTTTATTTAATCCTATTATCCGGCAAGTGAATTTAACCGATGAATGTCCAACCTAAGATGAACCCTTTTTAATATGATTGATCTTATGTATTTGAGATTAATATACATTGGATTAGGATTAATAACAGAAATCTCTGTGGAAATTTTCAAGTCTCTAGGCCCGTAGTTTGTAGAAGTAGTAGGCGCCTTTTTCATATAAGGTGGTACACCAGATATCAAGTGATCTCTACCCATAGACAACTGCAACAAGCAATAGATGTTATCAAAAAGGTTCTAATGTAAATTAGTATGTCTTGTCAACGAGATGACCGGGTAAAAACAGTAGGAAGCCAAAGTCGAAGAAAATGGATCCTCGATTGAACTAAAGGTCTAAAACCATATACTGAGTAACGATTATAAATTAAAAAAGAACGAATGACATGGTAAGAAATACATGTCATACGTTACAATTGACAATAATGAATGTAAGAAATACCGCTAAATGCAGACAGAAAGTCACATCATAGACTGTATGTGTCCAGTTTTGCTGTATGCATCCTTCATATAGCAAAACTGGAGACATATTTGAGTAAAACTAATTCAAATTACTTGAAACCCACCAGTAATTATGAAATTAGTATTATTATTAGAAATTAAATTAGTATTATAATTATGAAATTAGTATTATTATTAGAATTAGTGCGTGCAAGAAATACGTATTATCTGGTAATTTCAGGACAGATTTTAGTAGTTATTATGAAAAATATGCAAGAGATCAACTTATCTCACATTTATGTACATAATAAAATTGTGAATAATCTCTAATATCTGAAAAAAAAATGTATTCTATAATATTTTATTTCATAATATCCCAACTTTTTTGTATACAAACATAAAAGAAAGTTTTTGGCCATCAATTATATGTCATATTTATTCACAAATTGTGTCTGAGACTTAGAAAGAAATAAAACAAATTTTAAATATCCAAACGGTATTGTCGGTGACAAATCCGTAATACATTGTAATGCGCGCCATAATATAAATGTAAAAATGAAACGTTGCAGAATTTTTAACCTACAATGGGCTAGGGTTGTAGATCATGCTCGCATGTTCATAACGATTTTCGAACATCGATGTTCAATAATAAACCAAACAAAACAAGTTACCAAACATCGAAGTTTTTTGCCGTAATAATATGCAGTATTTTTCAAGGATGAATCTCTTTGTGTTTGTGAAAATAAATATTATTAATAATGCATTAATAAAGGTAAAATAAAACATTTGTCATTGATTTAAAAAAAGTGAAGACTATATATTATATTTAAAGGAAACAAATGTAATTGTCATAGATCTCGTAAAGCTCTTGTTCCAATATTACATATCAACGAAGTATTACATTTTATTTCTCTTACCCATGAAACAATCTATTGTGTATTTTACACTCCTAAGTATTTAAGTAGTGCAGTAGAAAATATAATACCTAAACTGCAAACACGATATTTATTTAAAGATTGTGATTAATCTGAAATGAAACATCGATTATTTGTATCCTAAATACGATGAAGATCATTGACAACCCTAGCTAGAACTTCATCAGTCAAATATTCAATGGCGGACACTTGCTGTCGCCTAGATAAAATAATTTAGCACGCGAATTATTTACATAACAACATATAACCTGCATGCAATAGAATAAAAAATCGTTCGAAATTAGAACGAGGCTCGTATCAAAATGTCGACAGTCGTGTCTGACTGTTTCACCATCGGCAGTATAGTTGCAACTAAAACATGTTATAATGAAGAAATCGAGGGTGAAGTGTTAGCCTTCGATCCTCAGACGAAGATGCTGATACTAAAATGTCCATCATCCAGCGGCAACCCTAAACGACACGATGTCAATATCGTAAACCTATCGCTGGTTAGCGACGTCCAAATCAAAAAGGAAGTCACCACAGTACCGGAGCCCCCACAATCACTAAATCTTCACAGATTGAATACCAGAGTTCGAAATTCCATAGAAAATAAGAGGAGACTTGTGAGTACTTTGCATTTATTACAATTGCCCTTAATTTTTAAAACTTTTTTTTGTTATAAAGAATGGATGCTGAACTTATGAATAAATTAGTGTTTCTGTAATTTTGTCAAAATGTCTTATTTTACATTACATTTTTAAAAGCTTTATTAGTCAGCATAATTATTTATTTACTGACTAAGTAAATGTGGTTATTGCTCATAGCCTAGTGGGATATTTTGTCTGTCTAACTTGTAGCAATAAATTACCATTTTTCACTTTCTCCTGTATAAAGAATATGTGATTAATGATAACTAATCGTACAGTCATTGGTATAAAACTAATCTTATGGATTTTATCACATTTTATTTAAGTTTCGGTACCTGACTTTGAGTATACAGTTCTCATGGTCACAGGGTTTAAAATTCGTTTTATTCTAATGTGTAGTATTTGCATAATTACAAGAAATCATTGATACATACAGCCAGTCAGGTTTTTCGGTGTAACTAGTAATAGTTAGTTAATTAGTTATTTAAAAGTTGTATGATGCTTTAGGTATGAGGCCGCAAAAGAGATTCCCTGATATTGAGTAATCTATCATAATTCACAACAATCAGTACAGTAACAGTTGCATTATCATTTGAAGAAGGATAGTAGATAAGTATAGGACTTTTGGGGGGAGGTTGTGATACTTTTCTTAGTTTATTATTATATTTAGTTATTATAGTAAATTTTAATTTAGGTTTACAGTAATACATTAGTGCAAACAACACCCAAATTGCTTCAGCCATTTGTGAGATCAACACAAACATACAAAAATTCTAAAAATCATTGGCTTGGGTTCTATTGATATGTTATTAATATGACACAAATATGTTGTAGGTATCTGCACTATCAGCATGCTTAGATCCCGAGGGGCAGCGGCTGTTCATGGCCATCGCACGGGTCATTGATGATGTCTCCTGGGCCGGACAGAGCATCCGGGTGTACAATGAAGTCACCATCACACCACCATATAAAGTATGTTTTTTTTTATGGTAGTAGGTAGCAAATTAGCAAGCCGTTCACCTGATGATGGGACCCATGGGCATCCACAAGCTAATGATTATGCCTACCCTTATTGGATAGAGGGGATACATAGGAAAATGGACATTGTCTCCATCCAATACTCTTTAGTAACATATGATACGAAAATTACATCTTTCATGACATTTATAACCATGGCAACCGATAACAAATTTATGATCATTTATAATTCCTAGTTATATGCAAAATCAAGATACAAAAATTTCCAGGAAGGAAGATAGGAAACGAATGCGTGCGAAGCCACGGGCGACAGCTAGTAGTGTATACAAAACCTAAATGTTTGTTTCCAGGTAGAGAATGTAATAGGGGAACAGGATTCCAAACCATATAACTATATACGCAAGTTTGTGGAGAGACATTGGAAGGATTACCGCGACCATGCCGCAGCCTCCAACTCCCACCAGCAATAAACCAGATCAGAACAACACATATATGTATCTATATATATTATATATGTCATGCAGTCAGTTTGGGGCAGTTAAAAGAAACTTTAGTAACAAAATTAAATTTAGAATTTCAAAATACTGAGCCCTACGAAGTAGTTATATTTTTGAAGCAGTTATAGGAAATATGAGAACAATTCAATATTTAATCTATAGTTTAAAAAATAAAATGTAATTTCCAACAATTTTGTATCAAAATAGATTTGTTGTCAATCTGCGTGTCAATGGACAGGTTTCTACGGGCAGTTACAGAGATCTCACAGATAACCTACTTGTGGACTCAATTTAGTAAAGATATACAGTATATCTGGAATAGAGTTTGTCTTATATTAGTTTGTCTTAGATGTTCCCCAACAACACTGACAATTTGTATCGACACTCTTCCTAAAATAATTCTTTTAACATGCCGTCAAATAATTTTGTATGCATGTCCTTAATCCATCTGAATTATTTTAAATGACGTCTCTAAGTTTATTTCTAATTTCATCTAGAAAAATATAGAGATAGATTCATTTAAAGCAAGCAGACTGCAGATAAAGTAGACAATGTAGATAAAAAGACGAAATTTTTGGATATAGGTACATTCTACCAAGATTCCCAACAAATCTAAAACCAATTTATAAAGTATGTGGGTACAATATAAATTTTATATATTCTGCCTATCCTACTCATTCAAGCGTATCAATTTCAAGATTTCGTCATAAAAAAAAATATTTTTACTTATAATAATGAAATAATAGAATAGACTTTTTGTCTATGGTCCTCTGTGGCGCCTGACAACTGTCACTGGTTGTATTTTGCCTAAAAATTGGGAAATTAGATGCATGTCTTTATTTAAATTACATTTAAATATGTTAGTATTATTGCCAGTATTTACCTTTTACATACAGTTCTTTTGACTGCCCCGAACATATAACATGAAAATATGTTTTTTTAAATCTGTAAACACCAAAAATCAATTTATTTCAATTGCATTAGTTTAAAAGTTCATTTAAATAATGTTATCTGTAACAAAACTATAAGAAAAAGTTATTGTTTATAAAGCAACAAATTTCGTGGCTTTATTTGCTAAATCCATCATCTTTGAAATGTACAGATTTATCACTAATACAAATTCACCCAAAAAGAAAATCAGAAACCTGAAATTACTGTTAAAATTGGCAGGAAGCCTGCATAAAGTTTCTTTTTTTATTAATGCCACGAAATTTTGTCTTCACTTCTAGATTCGGTATATTATAAATTTTTTATATAGTATCATCGTTTTTAATCTGTGTTGCCATGATTTAATTTCTTCCCACAGATGGTTTTTAAAAGCTCGACAACTTCCTATACACTTTTAAATGTATTCTTTTGTTTTAGTTTCCTACCTTATCTTATGTATTTTTCACATGGCAACATTCGGAAATAAATTTGAAGTTATTATTTTCTATTTGTAGTATATATGGGATACTTATTTATATAACGTTGGATTAAGTAATGGAAAAAATATTAAAAAAAATAAAAACCTTGTTTATATTGTGTTTTATTTATACTCAGCAGGCATTGTTCTAGCACTAGGGATCGGCGGGCTAAAGATTTTTCGTAATTTGTCAAAAATTTATTTTTATTTAATTAAATTATTATCCAAATGTCCGGAAATGACGTGTACAACGGAAGACAGATTCCTTGGTCGAAAACATGATAACACATACCTATATCAAAAGTTGCTTAGTTTGGGCGCTAGAGGGCTTCAAAGGTAATTAAGATTATTTTTTCAAATATCTACATCATCCACTACATGTTTTTTGTGGAAGAAACTTGTTTAGAAATTAACAGGCTGCTTCAAAACACAGTCACAGGTTTTATATCACTCATACTCTTGTAATAGCCTGTATAGTTTCCGTCAATTTCATTTTCTAGGAAATGTACTTTCATTTCTAATACCTTTGCTCTGATTGAAAATCTTGATTTGGAGGACGGTTGAGCCATAAAAAAGTATTCACTAAATTCCTAGGCGCCCGAATCAATGATTTCCAATAAAAAAAGATTGTACAAAAATATGACAGGATAATTTCTGGTTACCGTGCTTGGGAGCATACATTTCTAAACAAGTTTCTGAATACAAACGCGTCGTTTATAAATAAAATAAAAGACGCGATATTTTGAAATATGCAAAAAAATCTTTGAAGCCCTCTAGCGTCGAAACTAAGCAACTTTTATTATTTCACATATTCGAGAATTTCGGATAGTACGGTGCGCGATAACATCTTGCTGCAAAGCCTTACAAATTTAAGACCTGCAACACCTGAAGCAGAGTAAGGTGACTTTCAAAAAACAGAGAATTTTATATCTCAGTAGTATATTTTTGAAGTACTAATTTCTGTCTGCTTGACGCCAAACTTCTCGGGAATATGAAAATATCTACGTACATGTATTTAGTTTGTTTAAAATACTTGATATGAATAAAATTCCCGAGGGTTGGCGGCTGTACCAACTGCAGACAAAAGTTGTACAGTGCTACGGACTACGGTCACATTGTGTCTACACATAAGTAGGAAATGGACAGGGAGATGATGAAATATGTACATAATTTGATTTAGGATAAATTTTTAGTAATTAGTTTTTCCCGCGTGGTTTTTTTTCGGGATAAAAAAATCATATTTACAATAAGTGTCCAAAATGTCGTTATCAGTTCAATTGTCAAGGTGTGAAAGCCTAACA
Organism: Papilio glaucus; assembly: GCA_000931545.1. Taxonomy (NCBI): domain Eukaryota; kingdom Metazoa; phylum Arthropoda; class Insecta; order Lepidoptera; family Papilionidae; genus Papilio; species Papilio glaucus. The sequence goes on from JWHW01039270.1 coordinate 107,044, forward strand.
ATATTACTTTAGTACTTATATTAAAGTTAATTCTGTTTTTAATCTAGTACAGTCTACAGTAAATATACCGTGCGTTATTTGACCGTTCGGGCCATACGTGCGATAAATGTTGCGGACTCTCAGTGTAACCAACTGACCTCACAGAAGACAGGCATCAAGTAGAAGTATTCTGCACTTTGTCTCATGATTGAGGAGGCCTAATTCTAGTTCTTTGCCCTTCCTACCCTTTTCTAATAAGGAAAGGATGGAGAGAAGAGGATTTAACAGTGGAGGGGATGGATAGGAAAAGTCTATTAAAGGTATCTGCAACCCATTAGCTTCTTGCAGATGTATATGGGTAGCGATCACTTAATAACAGGTGACCCGCGTGTTTGTTTGCCAAAATATTACGAAAGTTTGCTGAGCTGACAGCAAACCTCCAGTGCCAGCAATGGAGGAGTACTAGACGAATCATTGGTATTTTCTTTTAAAATAAAACAAAATTTGATAAAAATGCGTATTGTTTATTCTTAAAAGCCTTACAATTAGAAATGGTTACAATGAAAGACAACACAATGTATTTATATTATATAAATATTAACATTGCGGAAATCGCTTGCAAAAAATATCCGAATATTTGAAATGAGATCTTTTTCTTACCTTTTTTGTTATTAACAATTTAAATTCGTTGCATTTATTTTTATTAACATTTCGTTTATTCATTTTTATTACAACAAAATTTAATTAAAACATTTCGAGTCATTTTATCGAAAAATGACATTTGACATTTGCAAACGATTCCCGCCACGCGTACAATTATAACAGATTAAATAATGACATCTAGCGAATTAAACTTAAAAAAAAAAACATCACTTACCCGATACATATAGATTATAAACAAAATTATTTAAACTTAACAACTAAAGCCTGTCAACATCAGATGGTTTTAATATAAACAAATTTGAAAACCAATTTTTTAGGTTATAATAAATATTTTGCAATTTGTCAAGTTATCGAAACGTGTGTACACACAGATATTTGAATGGCAAAAATTATTACACAGGGCTTTTAAAAACTATACTAGCGACCCGCCCCGGATTCGCACAGGTAGAGTATAGGCCAAATAAAATTTCTGTCCTGATATCGTACCAGGCTATCTCATGTTCTACTATTATAGTCATATTTCAGCCAATTTACAAAAAACCTTAATACCTAAACCTTCCACATTAATAACTCCGTTTAATGAAGAAAACCGTATGAAAATTAGTTTTGTAGTTTTTGAGTTTGTCGCGAACATACGTGAAAAAGAGACCTTTTGTAACACACATAACATGATATTATTATACAAATTTAAAGAGAAAGCCAAAAAATATCAGTTTGAAAGACTAAAACCAAACTTAGTTCCATTACATCTTTTAAATTTTACACTTAGATGGCGTTATTATCAATCTTTAAATCACAAATCCTGAAGATCTTTCTAAGGATAATGGGACAATTTTTTGCGGTAAAACGTTACATATAAACATAGCCAGCTAATAAAACCGTATCAATGAAATTGGAAACCATACATCACCATTCAAATATTTGTATGTATGACCATAGACAATATTTATAATATTAAAATCAAATGACTTTATCCAGCACTCATCTAATCTACGATAAACTAGAAATTCAGAGCATTTGGAAAAATATAAAAATACTTAAAGGCCTATATTTAATCTATAAATTTTAATGATATTTTTCTTTGCTCGTCAATGGAAGTAGCGCAAAACCTTTTTTTAATATTTTTCTTTAGATAAAAAAGCAGAAAAGGTTGACAATTTCTAAAGTATTTACCGCGTTGACGAACAAAATATAGTAGAGGTGAGATATTAATAAAGTAAAAAAGTCCGTTCGCTTAATTACGATGTTTTTTTTTATTCTTCGCGCCAAGCAATGCCATATTATACGTTGATTGTAATTTCCCCACTAAATGGGGTAAAAATTAAAAAAAAGATTCTAGAATGTCCAAAACTATTGAAAAGATTCGATTTTTATATATTTATACGCGAATGTTTAATTAAAATAATTTATTTTTTAGCTTTTGTATTTAGATAAATTTTGTTTTTAATATTAATAGTGTTTTTATTACAAAACCGTTTGAAATGTCACCTTGACATTTGATAGTTAAAATGACATTGCTACGGGCACGTTCAAAATAACCATCCTAAGTCACTTTGAGCAATATTTTAAATGTTTTTTGCTGAATATCTATCAAAGCTACATGTGATGCCCAAATGCTTTATTATATCAAATATAATGGCTGTCAAAATACAAAAAAAAACCCTGTCACATTTATTTGAATATAATATTACACTCTAATGTTTATTATGTCAACTCCATGTATGTTTATATTAAAGAATATTTATTAAACTCGATTTAAATGACAACTGTGTGTTTAACCTCTAAAGAATAATTGCGAAAAGGCGCCAAAGTTAGTAACTGAAAAGTTTCTAATAAGGTAAATTAAAAGATAATTTTGCACTAACAATCAAATTAAACCCTTTTTGTGTGTTTTCTGTTATTTAAGTTATTAAGTTAAAACGAGCGATTAGAATATTATATTAAAATAAACGCCTAGAGTTCTCTACATACTATTTATATCAAAAACTAAATCCTACTAAAGGCGATCGTAAACCTTAACGGCTAGAAATAATTTACAGTGCTGTGACATCCAACCCGCCAATTACAGTGACAGTGACATTCTTTTTTCTCTAGGCAAAGACCACATCGATTCAGCCACTGACAATATCATGCAGGTTTTATATAATTTATAAATTTCCAATGTCACTTTTTTATTGGGAGATTTGTTGTCTATATAAGATTGTACTTAGTAATTGTGCAATTATATAGATTATATTCATTTTATATGGCTATATATAAATTTTTAAATATATCATACCATCATATTAAATACCATATCACAAATTTTGGTGTATTCTCTTGAAATGTAACCTTCCATAGACACAGAGTTGAACTAGTGATGTACCAATCGATAAAAATAAAATTTATGGCAGACTAAGAAATCATATCCAAACTAAAACATTTATACATTTCAAATTAAACTTATATTCAATTATGAGATATTCGATATTAAAGTGTTCTTATAGCTAGCGGAGTCCTGTAAACGAATCTAGATTGTATTTCAATAGCCGTTAGGTGCAAGATCACTTCCCACGGGACCTCACTCCACACGTTCCCAACCAACTCAGTCTTTTGGACGCTCTAGTTCAGGATTATAAGTCTAGGAGGTAGAATACCTCTCTTGCTGAGCCACATGCTGTAAGAGATGGGAAAATCAATAAAAATAATAACAGCCTAAATAAAAAAAATCTAGTGAAAAACTGAAGTGTGACCACATCGACTAAATGTGACAAAGACAATGAAACGGAAGTATTCTGTTAGTCACTGACCCGTCATTGGAAGACCGGTAGACCTCACAGTTTCACCGAGTTTGAGGTGGCAGAACACAGAGGGCACTTAGACAAAACCTCGTTTAAGAGTAGCTCAACGGTTCCGTCGAAAGAGGGAGCCTCGGTTCGGGCCGTCACTTAATTATTATTACCGGATCGGACCACCGAGCTTTTAGGTCGCTTCGGCGGACGCTCCATGGAGTGACTGGACTCAAAGGCCTCTGAGAGGGTACTCGGCTTGGGCTGTCACTCTTTACGCGTTTAGTAGTCTGATTCGAGGATGTTCGAGAGGACAGAACCGCTGCTCGGTCGGTAGCTATTATCGGAACAATTTAACATTTACACTGTCATTGGGGTTAGTTTTTGCATTTGCTCAGTTTTCGAGTGGCGCCATCTATAGTACTGTTTTATACTCGCTGCACAAAAGGTTATAAATAAGTAAAACTAGAGCGGTGCGCGGGCGCCGATAAGATCGATGAGTGGGAGAGATCTCCAACACTTCGAAGTATCACGACCCCGTGTGCAGCGAGTGAAAACCAGTATTATAGTATCACTACTAACAACTATCATTGCGCACTCACCCGATGCCGGCTCCCAGCAGTAGCGAGACGATGTTGGTGACCAGCACGGCTGCGATGGCGCCGCGACTGAACAGGCACGTGCGACGGACGGACAGGCAGTGGCTCTACAATATTTATATAAAAAATAACTTAGTAAAACTTCGTAAAACATGTAATAAGACAGATTTATTTAGTGAATTTGAGCAGAAAACTATGGTTTTCTGCTATATAAATTGTTATGAATAAATACTTGGTGTTTATTTAGATCCTGGGCGATAGTGATTCGCTCTGCGTTGTCTTTTGTAAGGAAAATATATACAGTATTTGAATAATGTCTTAAGGCGCCATCTTACAAAAATATTAGGTTACTAGTAGTTTATCATTCGCGACAAAAGATGGCAATCTTAAAAATTAGTCTCTAGTTTATGCGGAGAAAGACACTTTTTTAGACAAATTTAAAAATAAAAACCGCATCTAAGATAAACGAAATATACAAGAACTGGTCGTTTTATATTATAAACCATAAACATCATTGTGGTGTCTGACGCGTACACCTTGTTTTATAACAAGATATGATTTTTGTAAACAAAAAAATATCATTTACTATACATGGTGGCCATTACACTTTTTATACTTTCATCGGTAATGTATTTTTGTGAGAATCGTGAGATAAAGTGAATAGAAACTGTATAATATGGATAGTTATAAGGTAATGTGAGAAAAATTAGTTTATCGAAAATATTTTGATATTCACAAATATTAACGTAAAAACCCTGTTTACAAAAATCACAACTTGCTATGAATGATTACAGCGACGCCTTAGAGCGTTACCACACGGGCGCTGCGTCAACATTGCGACTACGGCGCGGTGACGCTCCATAGTTCTACTATAAAAAATCTAAAAGACATGCCACACGATGCGTCAAAAGGACGTGTATTGACGAAACGCGATAGTTACTCACTAATGGTTTGATAATACGAACCAAGTAAACAGGCGAGACAGTGCTCTGCCGAGTACTCGGTACGCACAAACATTGAGTCAAGTGCTCGGTCGAGTGCTTAACTTACGAAAACACAGACAGTAGCTCGCTTTTCTACCTACCAGGTCAAGTATTGTCTCGCCACCTTGCTTTGTACGTGTTATCCAGCCCATAAGGCCCTAGAGACGAAGCTCTGTGCGACATCACAGAGCAACTCTGTATTTTCAGTTATCAAACTTCACCACTATTAATATGTTTGTAAGAAATTCTTAGTCTTTCTGAACTCCCGATATTTCGGCACAGTTACATGGCGCATGCCCATGGTCACGGGATGACTCGTGGTAAGAACGGGATCATTACCACTTTCTTACAAACTTTATATTACTAAAACCACGAAAGTTTAAAGTTATATTCCTATTATATAGTCATTTAAGGACTGACTCGCACACCCTCAAAGATACTTTGCAGTTAAAGAGCGTTAGTGGTAATGCATTGCGTTGTTTCACCTATGCTCATGTGGCTCACTGTCCATCGAACGCGCTGCGACAACGCAACGCTCGTGTGGCACGGCTTTTATCTCTACGTACAGGATATAAAAGGACGAGAGTTGGAACCCACCTGTTGCATTACCGGCGCCACCAGCTGTTGCTCCAGCACCTCGATGGAGGAGGTGGCTGATGGTGGACCACGGGCGCTCTGAGGGTGCTTAAACCGCCAGTCCCTGGAAATAGTAACATTATCACATATAAAATTACATTGGTATACAGGATAGAGTTTTTGTGATTGACCCTATCATTAAACTACAGGATGTTATTTTTTTTAAATTTTAGCCAGTTCGATTCTCGTGTCTAGTAAGCGTATTTTCAAACATTTTTGCAGGCAGTTTATATATTATTGATAATATAGGAATGGAAGATACGTAGAGATTTTTATTCGAGCAGTTCTTTAAATATTAATTCCCAATTAAATAATCAATCTTAGAATCTCATCCTTGTTGTAACATAATGCCGTTGAGATGCAATCCTTAAGAAGTATGTTAGGCGTGACATTAAAAATAGCATTATAAGGGACAAGTGTGGCTTAAAAGTGGATGTTGTTACTAGAACTGAGAAAGGTATGCTTCGGTGGTTCGGGCATGTTGAAAGGATGAATGAAGAGAGTAACGAAACAAATGTAGTTAAAGTAAAAGTGAGTGGCAGTGTTGGTAGGGGACGTCCAAGGAGAACTTATATCGATCAGATTAGTGACATACTAAAGAAGGGCGGTATAAGGAGCACCCGTAACCGACGAGCTTGTGTGTAGATGTATGGATTTAGAAGAAGCAAGAAAGGAACGTCATTATCTTTGAAACTGTCTAGCGCTCAAACTGAACAACTTTGGATACTAGTAAATTGAGCTAAATATTTTTGGATATGGAAGTGGTCTTCATGTCATTTCCGAACAGAACCGAGAATCGAACAGAACCGAGAATCGAGGTGTGCCAGGATCGCGCCAAATGGAAATCAATGATCTCTGCCTACCCCAATGGGTTACGGACGTGAGCGCATATTTATTCAACACAGAACAAAAAATTGTAGAGCAAACAATAGCACTAGTATAGATGGTTCAAGTGTTACTATTTCACGACACAATTTGAGTTACTTGCTACTTCTAGTATAAAAAATATTGGGTAGTTGATTAGATCA
>JWHW01039270.1:124411-146273 GCA_000931545.1 Papilio glaucus
CAAAACCAACTTCAAAAAAACTATATTCAAAAACAAGAAAAGTATAAAATAATTTTACGCAATTAAACATAAGAATCAATTTATTAATCATATTTATTTTTGGAGTAAGTGACACGTTTAATTCAGAATGATTTTATGCGAAATCATTTTTTCGAGATAAAAGGTACGCTATGCCATTTTCTATACTCTTTAAAATATCTGTACAAAATTTTATAACGATCGATTGAGTCGTTAGTTAAACACAAACAAACAAACTCGCATTAGCATTTATAATATTAGTTAGGATTATGATTTGGCTTCGATTGGTTTCTATCGGTGAAAGTACTATTAAAATGGCTTCAGTACTAAGCTAACACACAACGAAACAAATATTTCTTTATACTATTAGTATAGATAACTTTAAGTTAAACTACTTATTAAGTTTCCCGTAATCACAAACACTTCACGCAAAATTCTCAGATAAAATGACCGGTCATTACAATGTAAACAACAAACCAGTCGACGTGTTTACGACCAGTTCGAACGCCGTCTGCCGCACACAACGGTGACAACAACAAAACAAATATTTACCATCAACGTTATCATCGACTAAACTCTTCGACTCCATCACTTTAAAAATAAAACAATTACTGCGCAGAAACTTTCAGTGTAAATACGATTAAAAATATACTCGCGCGAAAAACACGTCCGCACACGACGAGCGTCGATACAAAACTGAATGTGTTTTTAAATTTAGAACGCACGCGTAAACAAAGCGCGCGCTGTTCGGATACGTGGGCGCAGATTGTCAGCTTACATATAACCATTAACAAGCGAATGTAAACCTTTTTCCTTACAAATAAGGTTTATTGTACATATTTATAATGTATTCTGTAGCGTCGCTACACCATGACGTATACAATCTTGATTGGATGCCGCACGCTTTACGTATAATGGTGAGTTGTTATAAATGATTTCGATATATTCTCACTTGTCCCTTAAACCTTACTGTGAGATGTGTTCCTTTGTTAAAACTTTATTTATTTACAGCTTACTAGTGATCCACCCCGACTTCGCACGAGTAGTTTCTCCATACTATCCCCTTTCATCCCCTTCTTTAGACATTTAAGGGATGAATTTAGAAGTCTTTTTTTTCTTTTTGCCCACTTAATAACAGAAATATACAAATTTTCAAGTGTCTAGGCCTAGTAATTAATACTGTTTTTCAGTCTTCTTCTCCTTCTTTCCTCATAAGGTTAGAATGGGAAGAGAAGAAGATTTTTGACGACTGAGGAGATGGATAGGACAAGGAATAAATATCTTTTTTCAATTTATTCCCTCCTCTGTCCATCAAAGGTAGGCAACACATCTGCAACTGTTTAGTTCGTTGCAGATGCCTATGGGTAGCGGTCACTGATTATTGAGTAAACTGCTAATTCTTTTGCCCCTTCTTCAATAAAAAAAGAAGGGAGCCACTTCCCGCCATAAACCAGCTACCGAGTTATAAAATTCTACCGATAACAATGGTGAAGCGAAACGTTGAGGATATGTGACGTCATCACGCTCATCATGACGATGTCGCCTCACACGTCATTATTATTGTTCATAAAGGACTGACTCTCGTTTACTGTTCACCTCGCATGATAATGTAAACGAACGTATTTATTCCAAACAAAAAATGAAAACACGGGACATTGTGTACAAAACAAAAGCTACTTTTAGCATATGACGCATCGCAAGCCCTTTGTTATTATATCTTTCATCTTGACATGTTATTTGACAGATAAATACACTCTCCGACCTACACAGATTACACATACCTACACGCTTGACAGTGACGGGTGACATTACCCGCCTTAATTTAGTATGTACAAGTTGATCTAGGTATCCCGTACCAATATTGACACTCACAATAGTGGGAGGCCTACCGTTGACCTTTCCAGGACCTTGCCAAGGACCACCAGTTTACCTTAAATACCACTAAGTTTTGCAATTATTCGGCCAATATCGGTCACTCAGGTTCTGCTGCGAATCACGTAATTTCTAATGCGATTTCACAGAGACATGTCCTCTCCATTGCCCTTTGAGTGACCTTGAACCCTCTAATAATAAATACAATTATTCCTACGTTAAATCTGTCTTCTCCCTCGTGTAACGAAATGTGTTAAGAACGTTACGCGTTCTTACACTCTCATTTTATACTTTCATCCCCTTCTTTAGACTTTAAGGGGATGAATTTAGAACAATCCTTTCTTAATGCTCGCCTATGTAATACCAGAAATCTCTCAAAAATTTCAAGTCTCTAGTCCCAGTAGTTCGTGCTGTGATTTGATATATCTGTCAGTCAGTTTCTTCTTTTATATATGTATACAGATTTCTAGTATGTTATATCTAGTTAAAACTAGTTTTCTTAAAACAGGGAAGTTGAAGATGCTAACATTTATTAGTGACTCATAACATAATAATAAAATGTGTCTAGGTGTGAACCTTGAGGTACACCTACGAAACAGATTTCGCATTATCTTTTACGCTCAAGTGCTTTATATTTAATTAAGACCCGGTAGTAATATTAATAAAGCTGTAATAATTTTAACCAGCAGAAACTGAACGGGGAACATAAAAAAACCCTACGTAGACTAAGGTCTCCGTAGAAGCTACCCTACAATTTTTGAAAATTTAAACAATTGCTTGCTTGCTTAACTAATTTTCATCTAAATCTTTTTGTCTATCCTTACTAATATTATAAATATGATTTTGTTTGTTACGCTTTACCACCTTAACAGCTCAAGTGATCATCATAAAATTAACACATTGTCAAGGGTACACAAAATAAAGTATCTTTTATCACGAAAATAAATTTTTACCGAGGAAAAGGAAAATACATAAAATAGAACCCATTCATTTACATCATCGGTTGCCATGGTAATGTACGTTTTGACAATAACAACTTTTTGACGCATGTTACCTATGAATGCGAAATCAAATTACAAACATTTTCAGCGAGAAAAATATAAAACGAATGCGTGTGGCACCGCAGCCAACAACTAGTATATAAACTGATTTAAAAATTTCTGTTCTAAATTTTTATTATTTATTAAGCATTTTTTAATAAGTTTGTTGCGAAAACAAGCCATCTTTACTGAGCAAGTACCAAGACCTCATAAAATATCGATATATGCTACTAGATATATCCTATCGTGCTCTCTGTACAAGAGAGCAACTTAGCTATACTGTGTTTGTTAGTCTCGTGAAACTACTTTACAACGTAAACTTATTTGTACACTGTACATTTCAGGACTCCCGTTTCATATAACGAGTATATCATTTTGTTTCTGCGTCATGTCTGTGAATAAGGTATCCCAAGACTCAAAATCTCCATCTCATTCCGGTCTATTTATTCTCTTTTTTCATTATCTCTTCATTTCCCACAGTTTTCACCTACCAGGAGACCATAAAACAATAGTGTTTCTTCCCTTTCTGACTTACTACGATCGCAATGTTTAACTCTACCAGGATATCATAAAATGCGTGGATATTGATTGTTATGATTAATCTGATGACACAATACTTCTTAACAATTCATCGATTAAATATAAATTATCTATCTACGTGATGTCTGGCAGATAGGCATGCAGACCGCGCAACATGCGCAGTTACGCCTCCGTGACTATGAGCACGGGGGGGTCGACAAACTTCTGCGTAAGATGCTTATTATAAATTTGAACTGTGATTTTTTTTTAAATATAGATAGTAGAGTAAAGAGATCGTTCCGAAGGAACGAAAGACTAGGGTAGCAGGTTTAAACCATTACAATATTTTGCCGCGACTGAAAATTGACTCAGGCCCCCTTTCGAAATAAGCTAATTTCTAGTCTAGTCTTTTCTAATAAGGATAGGACGGGAAGGGAAAGAGAAATTAATGGGGGAGGGGAAGGATGGGAAAATCAGGCAAAATCAAAATACCAGGAAAACATAAACAGAAGCATGTCAAACGGTATATATATAGTTAGTTAATTTAGCGTATCAGTGCAAACTGCAAACAATTAATTAAACACGTAACGCGCAAGAGGTGAAGGGCACATACGTGACTCAAACCGCGTGCGCCTCCCCCCCGCCGCCGGCGCCTCGGGCCTATCTAGAGCAAGCGAGACGGAAGACGACGTATACACAAAAGAAATTATCCCAAAAGGTTCACGTTTGTCTCTTTTATTAAAGTTTTTATATACTAACTTGCTACGGGTAAAGCTAAAGAATGAATGTTTTACTCTTTCAAGTAAAAACGGCTGGACGGATCTGGATGAAATTTGGCACAGAGATAGATTATAGTCTGGAATAGCACATAGGCTACTTTTTATCCCGGAAACATGTACGGTTCCTGTGGGATACATTTTTACAGGTGCATATCTACGTATATAAAAGGTGAAACGGCTACGCGTGCGAAGCCGGGGCAGACCACTAGCAGAAAATATGATACAATATTTGTGGTAAATATATCTTTTTCGATTTGTGAACCGAAAATTAAATCACTTTCCCTTTATGCATTACTACGTCTAAACCAAATGATATAAATATTGATTAGGCATTACGGCTCTTATCTCATATTACTTTAAGATCGTATTTTCAATAGCGGCTTACCAATTTGTCATTTTGGAACTCTGCCAACACCGTGTTGTACACGTGTCGTGATGAAAATGCACGCCTTGACGTCATTTTCGCAAATAGGTCGCCGTTATTATTACAGATGACTTTATGGTGTATATACTTTGTGTTTATGATGCCCTGGTAAATTCAAATCATGTTAGCTAGAAAAAAGTCAGAAAACATTTTCAGTGGTAGAGGAGCCCCAACAACAACATCTGTTGCACGATGGGCCAGCTCGACCAGTGAAATACCACGACCTCACAGAAAACAGGCGTGAAGTAGAAGTATTCTGCGTTTCGTTTGATGAGTGAGGTGCCGGAAGCCTAATTTTAGTCCTCTTCCCCTTCCCACCCTTTCCTCATAAGGATACGATGGGAACGGAAAGAGGATTGGGAGGGGAGGGATTAACAGGGAAAAGGAAATATCCTTATTCATCCTCTGTCTTGTTGCAGATGTCTATGGGTAGCGTTCACTTAACATCAGGTGATCCGCTTGCTCGTTTGCCACCTTATTCCATAAAAAAAATCCACTAAATAAAAATACCATTTTCTTCTTTAAAGTAGTTCAGAAGGTCGTTCGTAAAATCGTTTAAAGCGATTGACTTCAACATTATATTTTAACTACTAAATATATTATCCGGCGTTATTGGTGACACAGACATAATTAAGGGCGTTATATTAGTATATATATCAATAAAGATAACATAATCTGTGTGTACATTAAGGACCAATTAATGATCGACCTTGGATCAATTTTTTATTCGGGATTAGATCAAGGAGACAACACTCTAAAATTTTGTGAACCAAAATGTTTGGGGTATTCTCCGGTACTGATCCGATTTAAAAAATCTTTTTTAGAAAGAAAACAAGATTTTTTAAAAATAGAAAGCTCTCTACCATCAACGAGCAAATAGGCTATATCGATTCTACCCGAACGAACCCGGGGCGGGTTGGTTGCTAAGTGTTTAATATTAATAATACTGAACAAATTTTCTTTGTTCAGAAACATTTTATAAGGTACTAGGATAACACGTGAAAGACGATTACGGACAAGACAAAGTCAAAATTAAGAAAATAAACAATAAAAGTAAAATAATTGCAAAGTACTAGGACATCATGAATCTTAAAAATTCGAGTCGAATCTAACCACAAAGTCACGCTCTACGATTAATCGTGCAGTTATCAAAGAACAAAGCGAACGCTATAATCCAAACATGTTTGTTAAAATTAGCGCCACTTTGGGACAATATTTACTCTTGAACACAAACAATAGAAAGCTGGTCATATGACCTGTTTATGTAGATAATGAGCTAAATTTGTTGTTATGATCGCCTGGTACTGTAGTTACGAAATCTTACTACTTCCCCTCCCCCTTCTTCTTCTAGGGTTTTTTTTTTATAAAAGAACGAAGAAGAAAACTGCCTACTTGTACAGCGACCAATGGAGCTTATATGATAAACTTTTTTGTATACTGTACGCCAAAGACGGCAGCTGTGACGTCATCTTAACAGTGGTAGAGCCCTCTTCTGTTGCACGAATGAGCTGAGAGAAAATTATATCCAATTTAAGTTGACCTCAGATCTATACTATCGATTATATTAAATAGAGTTCACCTTAGGTTGGACAATAGTCGGTTAAATGAAGTGCACGAAGGGTAAAACCCCGGGGCGTAGCTTGTACACGACATACGCTTTTTTGTGTACTTTAAAAGTACGCCACTTGTGTCGTAATCGGTGTAAGTGTCATGTATAAAACGTAACCTATTGTAATAATTTGTAATAAATTGTCTCTGCCTAGACTATAAATATCAGCTAGCGTAATTATAGTGGCAAAACAAAAATACCAGGAATGTAGCAATAAAAGGTGTATCAGTGTAGTCTACTGATCACCCGAGCGTTTACTACGCAGCCAAATGTTTACTAGCTCGACTCATGACAAATAGCTTATCGATGTACATATTTATTTACATAATGGTTACATGAGGATCACGTATCTACATTTGTTTACATAAGAGTTAGACGTTAATACAATGTAGATAGCATTTCTTGCTATGTATAATAAGTATATATAAAAAGAGTAATTGAGATACATTTTAAATGTAATACTTATAGTACGGAAGCCGACGATATGCTAAACTTGTACTTCCTCGAACGTCATAGGGACCTATTGGATTTGGATGGTAAAAAGAAAAAAAAAAGATTACATAACATTTTTATTTTTAGTGGTTGGTGGAAAAAAAGATATATTAACAATATTTTTATTCTTTTACAGGTTTAATGGGCTACCCTAAGCGCGCAGCACATGCATGACTGTTTTGTGGTATAGGTTACTTAACATTGTAGCCCCGATATGAAAATCTGACGCGCTCGAGGATGTACAGAAATCTCCACTTGGGCTCCCGTACCTAAACGTATTTTGGTGTTTGGTAACAATGAGAATCAATAGTTTTCAAAACTAAAAACATGCTAAATTTCATTACATTAAATAGTATTCATTATTGTTTAAATTTCAACAACTAGATGGCTTTATTCTCAATCTAAAGAGAAAGAGAGGGAGGGAGAGAGAGAATCATAGATATTTTAGCAATGATTCAAACTAATCCTAATGATTCTTGCCAAGCTACGTGCCGCTCACAATACTAAAGACAATAACGTGTTTGACTCAGAGAGATAAGCAGAGATTTAAAAAGATCCGAGTCTGAGAAGCGGTCAAGCAACAAGTTAAAACTTGGCTTGGACTTAGTCTGGTTTTAGTTTCAAGTACTAGGAAACTATAAATAGATGTGACAAAAATGAAGTTTTATCATACACATGCTGAGTATTTATGCATACTTAGTACGTACATTTATCTCGTATAGTGCATTGACCGGGAGGAAGAGGGAATTTATCACTAAAGGTCCGGGTTCGCATATGATTGTATTTAATTTTAAACTAAGTTGTTAGATAAAATTTATATTGGATTGGAAATTATATCACCAACAGGACATTTATTTTTTTAGGGTGAACGAAATTAAAAAAATCCTCACAAATTTACAAACAAATACAGTTATTTTAAATCCGTCTCAACGAGCAAAGGTTAACTTTTGTAAAATAGATATTTGTGTTGCCTACACAATGAATCCAGGTTGTTCACAAAAGTTAACCAAAACACTGGGATGCATTATTATTTGTCTCAACTCACCCCATTTGGGATAAATGGTGTGTTTAAATTATTGTAGCTTCTACCTAGAACACCGTGCTAGTAGGTACCGGAAGCCCGATGCTAGTTTTTCCCTGTCTTTCTCCAATATAGAAAACGAATAAGGGGAAGAGGATTTGACAGGGGAGGGGATGGATAGGAAAAGGAAATTCCGTTTAATGTTTATTGCAGAGGGCTATGGGTAGCACTCAATCGGGTGATTGCTTGTTCGTTTGCCACCTTCGGCTTTAAAAAAAATTTAAAGTCGTCAAATAATATTTATCTTTGAAATAAGCTTTATTCCATGATTCTCCAAAACACGGAAGATAAATCTCAGAGTTTATTTTCAAATACCCGATGAAAAATTTTTTGGCACGACAACATTGGGTCATTGGCCGCGTTTTCCTCTCTGCTGACCTTGTAAGAGCTAAAGCGATTGAATCTTCCGGCTTGGATCGTGAACGGAATACCAGGGGGACATAAATTATATGTTGCGATACAACACAAAGACGTGTTAGGATGTTTTTATTCTTACAAAACTATTATTTTGGCCTCATCTATTTGGTTATTAATTTTCACGCCTTAACAAACCAACCGATCTTTATTAGCCGATATTATTGGAGCGAAGCCGATGGCAACACTGACTTGTTCACAACAAAGAAACCCGTGTATATCGATTTATTACTAGGTACACATAAGTTTAACGTCTCAAGTATTCAAAAACGATTAGGGGTTGTTTCACTCGAGTACAGTCGCAAGGCCAAACACCCTAGACCGTCTAGCCGGGTCACCGACCTCGCACGTACTTAGGGTAACACGCCACGTTTATGATCGCCTGGTATTTTAGAGCTAGCAATGAAAGGAGTTGAGACAGCGCTTTTACGAGAATTTTAGTGTTTGCCTAGACTCTATTAGAAAACATAGTTACTATCTGAACTTGATATATATAACAAGTTTTCTTGTTGTCTGTCTGTATACGTAAAGTAAGCAAGCGAATATTTAAAAGCATACTAGATTTTGCCGCGCCTTCGCGTTGAAAATTATTTAGTCAGGATGAAATCGATTTTGTTTTCAGGTATGTGTTCCTTTTTGCTTAAGGCATAAAAGCGTGACAAATTTACACTGGCATTTAAATTAAATATTGTTTGAAAACAACTTAAAATGTATACATAAATTTAGCTTTAAAATACATAATATAAAATACATTGACAAATGTTTTCACGCCGATCATCCGTTCGGATTAAGATTCGTTATAAAATATCTTATTTTGGACAATATATCAGTGCCAAGGTTTTGTGTAAACTAAATCAACGCCATAAACTTATTTTTGTCGATGTTTACTTGTACGCGTAGATGTATGTAGAAGCGAGAGGTATGCCAGGACCATACCAAATGGTATTCAGTAATCTCTGCCTACACCGGTGGATTAAGGCGTGAGTTGCTTATGAATGTTTTGTTTAGCTTAAATTTCAACGTCTCATGTCTCATCGAGACTCGTGTACGACAGGCTAAATTCCTGTTATATTCAAGTTTACTAATCATAGTTTACCTTTAAATGTACCAGGAGAACATAAGACCTTGATGAGTGTTTTAGTGTGAAATATCCATTGGCAGTAAAATCGAGCAGTATGCCGTGACGGCAAATGGTGTGACGCTTTAATGGATAAGAGAAGTAGTAGAAGAGGGTTTGTAAGTAATCAGCGGGGTCAATGAACGTAATAGCCTATCAACAATTTTATTGAAGACTTCCTTATTATACATAAAAAGACCTACAGTTTCTTATCAAAGATACGAAAACTCAATGCCATGGTGATTTGCAGTACAATGATATAAAACAAAGATTAAAAAACCGGCCAAGTGCGAGTCGGACTCGCGCACGAAGGGTTCCGTACCATCTATAAAAAAACACGTTAGTTGTATGGGAGACCCCTTAAACATTTGTTTTCTTCTGTTTTTTAGTATTTGTTGTTATAGCGGCAACAGAAATACATCATCTGTGAAAATTTCAACTGTCTAACTATCACGGTTCATGAGATACAGCCTGTGACAGACGGACAGACAGCGGAGTCTTAGTAATAGGGTCCCGTATTAACCCGTAACAGTTTAATTAAATTTGGGATTATAGGTAAATGTCAACAAGTTGTTATTGGTGGTTGGCAACACAGTGAAGTTGCTGTCGCGCATCGTAATTTTTTTTTATGGAATAAGTTGGCAAGCAAGCCATCTAATATTAAACGACCTCTACCCATAGACATCCGCAACAAGTAAATGAGTTGCAGATGCCTAAAATGGACAAAGAAACGGGACAGGGATATTTCCTTTACCCCATCCAATCCTCTTCTCCTTCCCCTATCTTTATTAGGGAAGGGGAAGAGGACTGAAATTAGGTCTCCAGCACCTCACTCATCGGACAAAACGTGTCTACTCCACGTGTCTTCTGTGAGGTCGTGGTATTTCACCGGTCGAGCCGACACATTCCTACAACAGATGTCGCTGCGAGCTCTCAAATCTATATTTCTAATGGGTTTCTAGTAGGACCGTTTCTAACGATAATTTTGTCAGTTTACTGTTACAGTATTATTGTCAAGGTTAAACCTTATCGAATCTTATCATTCAATACATTACTATGGCCACGTATTGTTCAATACAAGTGTACCGACAAAAATGGCAACCAATATTATAAACTAGCTGTGCCCCGCGATTTCACCCGCCCTGCAATTTTATTTACACGAAATTACTTACCTAATTAATACTATCGTAACCTCAGCATCATCGCCCTGCCCTTTTCCCGCGTATCGGTCGACACAATATGGCCGCAGCACAGTTAAATTGATATAACTTTTTTATTTATAAACCGATTGAGATAAAACAATACTAAATGTTAAGTGAAGCTTACCACAATACATTAGTGAAAACCGCACCCAAATCGGTTGAGCCGTTTCTGATATTAGCGGTAACAAACGCACAAACAGACGAAAATTCTAATAATCATTGTTTTTGGTTTTATTGCGTTTATGAAGGCCCACAATAATAGTTTTTCTCAAATATCTTTCATGTACAGACAGCGATCACTTACATTTTTATTATATGTATAGATGAAGGTTTAATGTATTTCACCTATCCCTCGGAAACTGTTTTTATTTTCGGGATTGAGGTACATATTAATTTATCTATGTAGGGTTCAGTAGTTTTAAATACGTTTTAGTACATTTTAGTAACTTTTTATTCGTACCAGTGTACATTGTTAAAATTAATGGTCAAGTTATGCCTATTGCATTTATAAAACTGCTCGTAAATCAATTAGTTAACATCAGAGATATAATAAAAAACATTCCGTAACACCAAGTCATAAGGTCGAATATTTGTCGTCATTCATTTCAGCCAATTTACACAAAACCTGAGACTTCGTCAATCTAATAATGAAAAAACCCGTTCAGTAGTGTCTATGTATTCGGAAACGAGCTGTGGGGATTTTGTTGTACAATATTTTGTGTTAAATATGTTTATCTCAAATCATAATATTTTTCCTCCCGCCTACAGAGACGGACTGACAATATATTATCAATATTGTCGTACGTTGAATACAACACTGTAGAAACAACATAAACACTTTAAGTGTAATATATACCATGTTAGAGCAAGATGGAATCTTTGTAAACAAAGGTTTTTACTTTAAAATTGGTAAATCCCAAAATAATTTCGAAAAAACATTATTTCTCACATTAGCTACACAATTTCACTTCACTTTATCTCACGATTTACAAAAAATTACAACATTACTGATGTGTCATGGCCGCCGTGTATGGTAAATGACGTTTGTTTGTTTACAAAAATGATATCTTGGTATGAAACTTGGTATCCACACAAATACACTCCAATTGAGCTAAAACGCTAGATTGCTTTAATAAATTTTTAAGATTCTCTTTGTAGCTCCTTGTTGTTCATAATCGCCTGGTACCCGTACATTACACAATGGACTGAAATAGGTCCCATTAATGACCTAAATTGAATGATAGGTCCTAAATATAACTCAACCGGGTCTTCGTACTACAATTTATCAATTGTGGCGAAATTGATACGGGCAATTTGGTCCGCTTGGGGTCTTTTAGACCCCAGTCGTACGAGAAATGTGTTGGTTTTGTACATTTGTATTGGAGAGGATTTAATTAAATAAAATAATCTTCTCGTAACCTAGAGGTGTAGGCAGACATTACTGATTTCCTGCTTCTACATTCACACATATATACATGTTCAGGTTCTCGTCAGACGTTCTCATTCATCAGACAAAACACTTGTCTTCTGTGATGTCGTGGTACCCTCGAGAGGGCACCGGCTGCAAGCCGAAACGAAACACAAAGCCTACTGGACCGATTTCAAAAGTTCTTTCACCAATACATACCTCTTTCAGCGAGCAACAAAGTATATCCTACTAATATTATAAATGCGAAAATTTGTATGTATTGATGTTTGTTACTCTTTCACGTAAAAACTACTGAATGGATTTTAATGAAACTTTGCAATAATATAGCTTATACATCAGAATAACACATAGGCTATAATTTATAAAGATATTGTTTGATTTGTCCAAAATATAACGACGTCAAGTGGGAAAAGATTCACCCATATGCGAGCTATTCAGGTCAATCATATGAGGGTTCAGTTTAGGTTGGAAAATCGTCGGATAAATTAAATTGCAAGGCGGTTGAAACCACAGGACACAGCTAGTATTTTATATTTATCTATACCGCGCGAAGCTGGGGCGAACTGCCGGTGTTAAATCGCAAATAAAACAAAACCATATTTCGTACCTATAGACAATATTAAAATTTATTGATTAAACTATGTTATAAATAAACCTCCTTGAAAACGTACTCTTCGCCTTTGACACTGAATTCATTTCTTTATCATAATTTACATTTATAAATACGTTAAAACTTAATAAAGGTTGGTAGGTGCCGATCGTCTACGTAAATTTCGAGTTTTTTTTTAAGACGAGACACACTCTACACCAAATCGATTTCAATCGAAATTTTCTGTTATCATAGACACAGATATTAAAAACATAATTAAAACCCAATTAATTATTTTTTAATTCAACAGTGGTAGAGGCAACAACATCTGTTGCACGAATGGGCCGGCTCGACCGGTGAAATACCACGACCTCACAGAAAACAGGTGTCAAGTAGAAGTATTCTGCGTTTCGTCTGATGAGTGAGGTACCGGGGGCTTAATTTTAGTCCTCTTCCCCTTCCCACCCTTTCCCGTAAGGATAGGATGGGAACGGAAAGAGGATTGGACGGGGAGGGGTTAACGGGGAAAAGGAAATATCCTTATTTCTGTTTATTACTCTGTCCATTAAAGGTAGGCAACGCCTCTGCAACACATGTGCTTGTTACGGATGTCTATGGGTAGCGCTCACTTGACATCAGGTGATCCGCTTGCTCGTTTGCCACCTTATTCCATAAAAAAAAATATAATGAATAGCTATCGCTTGACCACAATCCCGCCTGATGTTAAGTGGCGAAGTGGTCTAATGATGGTACGCACTTGTTTAGTAATAGCCTATTCACTCTTCTCTTGAAGGTACCCACTTCATAATCGCAAGGCAACATTGACGCTTAAAACTTGTTCCAATCATTTACCGTACGCACGATGAACGCGTTCCAACGCGCGGTAGCTCTACTATGAAAATATTGGAGACCTGCCGTATGTTCGATGGTAGAATGAAGATGGGGGAATTAATTCGTGTAAATCCTGCTGAATAGATTCGCTATATCAACTTTTCATAACATATTTTAGTCCTTTGAACGTTTATTTTTACGACGAATGGGAGCGTATTTTGTTTTCCAGTTCAGTAAATTGGTGTGTGATGCGGAAAAATCGTATATCATTTTACTTTTTGAACAGAAAAAGCCTACATTGTGAATAAAAAAATATAAATAAAATACGATTCTTGAACAAAAAAGATTTTTTTAAATTGTCCATAACAAACTTTAATATTACGATAAAATGAAAACGAAAACAAATTACTTCGGTATCTGTGACCTTATGCAGCGAAAATGAAAAGTCCATTGCCAATAAAAAACAAAGTTTGTTTACAAAACAAAAACCTCCGTCGATCGATATTTGAAGTACCAGGCGAGCAGAAATCAAGAGAACGTCGCGTATTTACATCAAAATGATCCGTCCAATTCGCGGAGAGGGGGACTAGTCTAACGATTTCTTACTATCCAAGTTTCTCACGCCATTAATAGAAAACAGGTTCTAAAAGGATTTCTCACACTAAAAAATCAAGTAAAACAATGAGTCATACATATTATAGACTAATTTGTTTGCGCGATCGAACTATATTTTCGCGACGTAATAAAATATGTTTGGTTCAATATAGTTGCAATCTTTCAAGGACATAAACAAAGACAGCTGTTGTGAAATCTTTAACTGCGTAATATCCACGCATAGATTGCAAATGTTCATTACAGCAAAACGCAGTAAACGACATCCTTGATACGAAACTTGTATATCTAGTTTCGTCATTGGTTTTTTTTTCATTGTTTATTTACGATTAAAAACTTACCGCTCAAGTCTTCGATTGTGTTCAACTTGCGAGCAGCCATTTTCGCAATAAAAACAGGCACAACACAGTACTCGGTATTTTCTCAGTTTTAATAATATTATCGTATAAATTCGCGTACGCAGGCAGTTGGGAGTCCAACAAGCCAACAAGCTCCTTCAACCAGAAGCCTTTGTTTTCTGTTTTGATTTAGATTTGTGCTTTGTGACAGCAGCGCAACATTTCTCTTTTACCGTGTGATTATTCTTGACCAATAGTAGTCGAGTATCCTATCCAATGCTATCATTTGATTGGATAAGGATTTGTAAACAAAACGTAACCCTAAGTGTTGCTATATTCACACGAAATTTACACAAATAATAATAATTAAATAACTCGGAATTCTAGTAAAAAATATTAATAGTAAAAACAATACACTATATTATAATGTTTTCGATACACGTTCTTTCTGTAATTGGTGAAAATGTGATACTGAAAAATAGCTTTAAATGAAGAGGAATAGTAAATAAGTAGAATAACTAAGCATGTAATTATAAAACTAAATTATAATTTCTAATAAATGAAACGAATTTTAGGAAATTAAGTCTTTTCAACGATAAAAATATCCGTATATGGGTATAAGAGATACAAGTGTAAATATTTATTTAATAAGCCGAGACACGACCCTTGGTGGTAAAGAACGTCTTCGCTTCACACTAACAGATAGAAGGCTCTAGCTCTAGTTTTTTAATTTGGAACATGAAAATTTTGTATAATATTTAAAACTTATTATATTTCCTTTTAATATTCTTTCTTGATGAGTTAGTGACCAACCAATTTGCTGCTAACGGCACGACATTCCTTTAAGACTTGAGATAACAGGATTAAAAGTATAATCCAAAAAAATGTCATCATCGCATCATATCTCTTTAGTAACTATTGCGATGTTTATTGTGCGTACGTTGTTGAAAATTAACAAGCAAATAAAGTTCAATAACATACAAATTATAAAGTTGAACTCTTAATGGACAAAGAATACATAAGTTTTTTCTTCTTAGAGCTTCTTTAAATGTTTGGAATGAATCATTGATAAGATGGAAGTATAAAAAATTGACATATTACACGTTTCATCTTTAGACTATAAAAATGATTTGCAATGTAACATTGATAAAATCGTTTTAGTCTTAATACTATTTTTATTCACAGAAGTTTTCTAAATTGTGATGGAATATGGTTATGGTAACACTATCTGGTTAGCTTTATTTTCTTTTTTTAAGTCAAAATATCATATTGTCTATGTCTAATTGTCTATAGATTTTGTTCTATTTTTCATTGCAATTTTTGTGATGACGTTCTTGCACTGACCGCTCACGTAATTTAAACAAATTACTAATAATTCGCAATGGATGTGAATAATTTAGGTGATGATTACATATTATCATCGCGTCTTGATGAAATAAATAGTCCTAGGTGAGTGGGTTTATCTCACTTTGCATTTTACAATATTTCTTACCTACTTGACAGCTGATTTTGAGCGCCAAAGTCAAAAGGCGCCAAATAGTCAGAACGTGTCAATTTATTCTCTTCATTTTTTACTATCTTAACGGTATAATAAGTGCATTTTACAGGCAAAAGTTACGTGTGGAAAACACGGCGCGTAAAAGTTGGAGCCTAATGGATATAAAAACGGATCAAGAGGTAAGATTGTCGTGTAATTCCCGCTCTACCGACCTTCCGAGTTTCGCCATGTTCATGTGTTAAAACTTAATAAGCTATTATAATTCTGCATGATATTCAATTAGAGCAAGAATAATAGTAGCTACTATGTATTTATGTAACAAAAACAGATACACTTGTAAAGTAGACATCCACTAAGCAGATAACAATTGATCAGAACATTATCTTGCTTGTTAGGATGGGCTTTTATTGTTTTATCGATGTACTTACACTAGTCAAATGGCCACTTTATACATACATAAGTCTTTAATAGATTGCTGCTGACTTCCTTTAAAAGAATTTCTTCCTACCATATTTATTAGGTCACTAAATCAATACTCTAATATACTTATAATAAAACATATAATACTGTAAACATAAACCTTAGTACAATGAAAATACCAGGGGAATACTGTAGCTTTAAAAGTAATTATATATGTATGTCATCTAATTCTAGATTTGAGAAATAGAATTGCTCAGTTCTGGCACATCTGTGTCTTATATCACTTCCCTGATTGTATGTTGTCCTGGTAGTCACCACTACTACATAATTTTATTTCTGTCTATCTTCATTTATTTTTCTAAATGTGGTCTATACATAATGGACAAATACACAAAACCAGATATCCTGAACATTCTTTTACCCATACACCATGAAAACATTTTGTATTTACATATCCAGGGGTAGTCAGTAAGCTTATGGAGCCCTGGGCTAATATTATTTAGGGCTCCTACCTAAAAAAGAACTAGATCTACAATTTGTGAGTGTAGAATATAATGAAACAATGAGAAACAACTTACTTGAAGGAAATTTCTCATTCTCCTACCAGGCACGGCCCACCATAGTAGTATTGTCCAGCCACTTATCATATACTCACACTGTGTGACAAGTGAACTGAAGTGACTACAAAAATTTGATATACATATACTGTATAGCAAACAACCACTTTGATGGGTTTCTTTCTTTACTTTTCTAATGATACAATTATTAATATATTGAAAAGTGCATTTTCAACCCTATATTTTTTACACCTACATTTATCCACAACCACCATACATGGATGTTAGGCTACAACCACCCACAATCACAATTTACTCTGTGATATGTAATTTTGGCTAAAATGTGAGATATAGGACATGTCCATTTATAATTGATACTGTTTGTTCAAATTAATGATTATATAAAATTAAGAAAAAAAAAACAAGTGAGTGTATACATCTGAATAACTGAAGTGATGGCTCATCCAGAACACTTTTGATACTGGTGAAGAATTTTAGATAATTTTTTATCTTTTGTAAAAGTTAATTCTATTTGATGTTGATTGAAAAATGTAATACTTGCAATGGAATTCCATTGACATGCACATATTATGAATATTTAATTGACAAATAGAATATAATTTTTACCTATCATTGTTTAAATAAATATGCGCTCACACCTGCAACCCAGAGGGGTAGGTACAGATCATGGATTTCCACTTGGCTCGATCCTGGCACACCTCTCGCTTTTTCTACATTCATATATCTAATTGTTAAATTACCAATAAATCTGTATTTCAAATCACATAATGTATAGATATAGACATATATAACAAGAAACTATTTGTAAAATTTTATGTTTGACTTAGGGTAGTCTTAAATATTTTGGTATAATTTTATGGAGATTCATTATGACTTACTTAATAGTACTTTTCTTCACATAAATAAATATTCACTCATGCTCATTACCCAGAGGGGTAGGCAGAGGTTACAGAATTCCATTTGGCGCAGTCCTTACGCACCTCTCTCACTCTCACACACTCGCTAGCCATTCATGCTCATCAGTTTAGGATACTCTTTTCGTTCTTTCAAATTAAGTTAAAAATGCAAATTACAAGGGACTTAGGAGCTTGTAACATGGGAAAAGGTTAGGAAGATGATCATGATTTTCTCTGACTCAAGCAATATAAGGAATATTGGCTTGCAGTAAAAATATATTTCATTACTCTTTCTTTATACATCCTTTCAACATGTTTAACATTTAACTAATTTAAAACAAACTGAAACTGCTTCACTTACGTCTGGTGCATGTACTGACTAGTTTCGAGATGGGCTATGACCGCAAATTAATTCCAGTCGCACTCACCCTGAGAAAGGGCCCAGGATGGGCTCGAAACCACTCAGTACATACACCGGACACCGGACATGAGAGTTAAGCCGTTGTTTAGTTTTTAGTTTATTAAAAAAGTTTCACGAAACTAGAAGTCTATTGATGTCTTGTCCTAGTATTATAGTCACTCTTTTTGATGTGAAACATCTTTTGACGATTCTTGGCAGCAAAAAAAAGAAAAAGAAATCGACCAGTATGCCGTGACGGCATACGGCGTGACGCTCGAATGCCGTTACGGTCCTTCTACTTCATTTGATATATTATGTAATTATAACATATTATAATTAAAATAATAAAAAGAAGATTCTATTTATTTTTTATTATTTTACTGAATATTTTTATTTGTTTTTATCTATTAAATATTCACTGAAATGTTTCCACATCTGCCGGGCATCTTGTTACTGCCACAATTATCTTTTCAAGTTGCACAAATCACTTAGAATTTACATAACAATGGTTGCAGGTTTTACAAGAAATGGGTGTGAGCCTTCTGGAACAAGATGACGCTGAGAGCACCTGTGAGATCGGCCATACTTCTGTATGTTAATTTTATAGTTATAACTAGCTACTCTATCTCCATGTCATATCATGTATGTCACATGTGTGTGAACTGAATGCATCGTTCACAAATTGTCTTGCCATTACTCTACAACTGACGAGCTTCACAACTGGTTGGTGACATATATCTTATAGTTTATGTATACTGGTCATATGTATGTTAAACTAGTAACCTCCCTGACTTCTCCCGGGTAGCTGTTTCGGAATCTATAGACATACATATGTCTTTTATGTACGTAGATATGCACCTGTGAAAAACAAAAAAAAATCCCACGGGAACCGTACATTTTTAAGGGATAAAAAGTAGTCTATGTGCTATTCCAGACTAATTTATCTCTGTGACAAATTTCATCCAGATCCGTTCAGCCGTTTTTGCATAAAAGAGTAACAAACACACACACAAGCAAACACAAACTTTTTCAATTATAATATTATAGTTAAGATTTACATGTTTCCTTTTTTAACAGCACAAGCCTAATTTAAAACGGAAGCATGATATAGAGAATGTGAATCCGAACATAAACAGTTCTATAACCTCGCCGAGGAGTAGGCACAGCCCTAAAAGCCCCAAGGTCAAGATATACAGCGCCAGCCCTGGAACTTCTAAAGCCAAGAGTCCATGGAGCCCTGAAAAGTGTAAGTACCTTTAAGTCCAGAATTGAACAATTAAGATAACTAGGAAACCGCCCTTGATTTACTCTGATTGATGAGCTTTCTATTGGTGAAAGAATTTTTTAAAACGGTTCAGTAGTTTTTGAGTTTATCCAAAACAAACAAACAAAATCTTTTTCTCTTTATAATATTACTGGTCACCCGCCCCGGCTTCGCACGGGTGACACTAACTATTATCTAACGCGTAACATGTGACGAAGTCCAGAACTGAACAATTTTGTAAGTTCACTAGCAACCCGCTCCGGTTTTGCTCGCATAAATATAGGCTGGCCTATGTTACTTGGTAAAATATGAGCTTTCTATTAGTGAAAAAAAAAATTAAAACCGGTTCAGTAGTTTTTGAGTTTATCCTGAACAAACAATCAAATCTTTTACCTCTTAATAATATTACTAGTTACTGCCCCGGCTTCGCACGGTTGGCACTAACTATTATCTAATGCGTGACGTGTGACAACAGCCTAGATGACAAAAGATGTTGAAATATTGCAACAATAAACAAACATACAATAACTTATGTTATAAAACAATCAAGATTAAAAACTGCTATCACTTAAGTTGAATCAAAATACACGTAGCGACCAAATTTAATCATGATCGGTTTAGTAGTTTTGGAGTTTATCCCAGACAAACATCGTGACACGAGTTTTTCCTTTCCCAATCATTTCTTATAAGGAGCTAAGCTCCAAGCTTGCTCATTTGCCACCTTCTATAAAAACTCTTAACACAGAATACTTCTACTTCACTCCTCTCTTCTGAGCTTGTCATTTCCCAGGTTAAACTGGCACATTCATACATTATGTGTTGTGGGATCCTATCCATATATAAAAGAAGAAACTGACTGACAGATATATCAACGCACAGACCAACTACTGGACCTAGAGACTTGAAAATTTTCATAGAAATTATTATTACTACATAGACGAGTACTAAGACAGGATTTTTCCAAATTCATCCCCTAATCTAAAGGGATGAAAGTTTGTTAGGAGAAATAATGTATTCCAAATTAAGTTGACCTCAAATTTATATGATAAATCATTAACTAGGGCTCAGCTTAAGCTGGGCTGTCGGTTGAAATCTGCGGGGCGTAGCTTGTGATTGTTTCAGAAGTAACATTTTATTCCAGCAAAGCACCACCTTCCAGCTGATTTAGAAACTACATTACTCTCCAACTACCTGATTGAAGAAGAGACGCCACTGGCCCAAGTCACCGCTCAGTACCAACCTCAAGGTTCCGGGTTCACATCGGAAACTAGCTGTAGTGGTGGAAAGAAGCATAGTTATACACGTAAGTTGATTACGTAACCGACCGATTGGGGAATTACAAAACCCAAACTACATAAAATCTTAATTTGCAATATCGGTTGCCATGGTAATGGTACAATAACAACTTTTTGACATATGTTACCTATAATTCCAAGTTATTATAAACTTAGTGTAACTTAGTGTGTAAGTAACTTACTTTCCAGCGTGGAAAATTATTAACGAATGCGTGCGAAGCCGCGGGCAACGCGGGCAGCTAATATTATAAAACATAACTTTCTCTATGTCTCCTTTAAACTAAAAACAAACTTTAAAAATGCCAAATACACAACTCCATGCTTCATGTTCTCAAAGTTTTTTTTATAATACTAAGCATAAGCGCTCACGGGTTTAGGCAGAGATTACGGGTATCCATTTTGCAATCCAATCCAGGCAGTCTCCTCCCACTTCTGCATTCATAAGTCTGCACATACATGCTTGTAAGTTATGGGTACTTTAACTTTTTCTTGACATATTTATATAGAGATATCTCTATCTTCTTTTTAGCTCTCGGTCTAGAAGAGGAGCTGATCATCAGCAGAAGAACAAAGACTGAGCCTGTCGGTTGTGATACATTCTCCGTTCTCTCCGATGAAATGATACTCAGTGTGTTCAAATGGCTGCCAAAGAGGACGCTGGCTCACTGCATGCTGGTTTGTAAACGGTGAGAACAACTCAAATTATAGTTTAAGACAGGTGTAGGCTGGGCTGGAAAGGCACGGATGTGTGGAGTAACACGAACGGATAAGGTACGAAACAAGTATATTAGAGGAAGCCTGAAAGTAGCACCTATAGTGGACAAGTTCAGAAGCAAAAGGTTAGCATGGTATGGTCATGTTATGAGAAGGGAAGAAGGGCATGTGACAAGGAGTTTAAGATTTGAATGTGTATGGGAAATGTGGGTAGGGGTAGACCTATGAAAAGATGGATGGATTGCGAGAAAGGTGACATGATTAAGAAGGGAGTGACGACTGAAATGACGGTTGATAGATCGTGAAAAATATGTTATATTTTCGACTTCCACATACAGTGAAAAGGACATGGAGATGAGGACAGGGGTTGGCAATCTTTTGACAGGCTGGGGCCACAAATTGACAAAACATAGTAAAGGCCTCACTTGTGA
>JWHW01039270.1:160560-172283 GCA_000931545.1 Papilio glaucus
ATTTTTCTACATTTCTACCAAATATTTTCCTGCCTACCGCTAGAATTAAATGATGTAATCGTATAAACTTTGTAATCTTAGATGTAGAATTTTGTATTAACTTTTTACTTATTAATATACAAGATGTATAAGACTTATAAGTGCAAAATAATGTGAAAAAGTGGCAACACTATGTAAGGGTTCGATTTCCGGTTTTCAATTTCATATATCACCGTGGGTTGACACTGCCGGAAACATTTAAATATATCATCATCTCAGTTTTTTCAAAGTGAAAGATATAGAGAAAGCACGACATCCAGCACACGATTTTACGCCAATGGAATCCCACGGTGACGACAGATAATATATATTTACGTTTTAACAATTAAATGATTGCATTAACTGTGTTTACATTTTGACGTAACGTTACCGGAATATATTAATTAAAATTGCAAAAATGTCACACAACAAAACATGTTTCGTTTTTTGAAGTGGAATTTAGAATTATATATAATCTATGATACTGTAATTTAAATATTAGAACTGTAATAATTTTTAGATATTTTCAATTTAACACTAACAAATAATTTTTGTCCTTTAAAATTCACCATTTGCAAACATTGATTTTTTTTCTTTTTTAATGTTTTGTTTTCTGACAGCACTATTTATTGTAATCTTTTGATTCTTTAAATACAATATAGCAAATTAAAGATGGTTCCTTTAAATTGTAGTAAAATTGATGGTTTTCACTAGGTTAATAATTCTTCGTCCGAAATTTAGAAGAAAAAAGTGTATAAGCAAAACTTTCTGTGATTTAACTGTTGATATGAACCAAGAAATTATTGTTGTAATAGTTATAAAAACGACTAAAACACGATGCGATGATCTTGAAACTTGTTATTTCGTTAATTTTTTTAAAATTTTTAACTACAAAAAGAAATTATTGTTACACAAAGACGTCGTGCGAAAGAATAAGTCTTTGCATTTTTTAAATGTTTTTCGTTACGTTTTTTACACGGTCATTATTAATTTAATGATTTAATTAAATTATTTTAACATTTTTCTTTTAGTTAATTTTACATAATTTTCATTAAGAAAAAATAAGATTTAAAAAAAAATGTGGTCAATACTCCTAACAAGCCATACTATAAATACTATATAAAGTTATCAGTAAAATATTCCTTAAAGTTGTAAAAAATACTGTACAGGGTAGAGTTCAAAATAAAGCGCGCGAATAGTTGGGACTCTACTCTTTCCTTGTCTATGATCTTATTTTTTAAAGAATTCAAAATTGTCGCATCATTGGCCAATCAGGTTGCCTTCTGTGATTCGGAAATCGAAAATGTTATGCTAGTAAGTCTTTAAAATGCTAGGACCAGTCAGGATCAAAATCAATCTTTCTTTTTCCAATTTTGTTTCACCAAAGATATTGATTATAGCCAAAATCACTTTTTCTTTATTACTCAGTTTTTGCTAAATGATTTTAAGAAATAGAAACGATTTTGGTTTTAACTGGTGCTGGCTATTTGTTACTCTTGACTGTTATTTCTTTTGGTCAAAAATACTGTTTTAGACTATTAAAAGGTGTACAATTCTGTATTTTGTTTTTTTACTCACTGTATGTACCTGAGACTATGATTTTTTTTATAACACAAGGTAATGAACGAGCTAGTGGTTCATCCAGTATTAAGTGACCTCTACCCATAGTCTCTGCAACAAGCAAATGAGTTGAATAAACAAAAAATAATATTTGTATCTATCCCCTCCCCCATCAAATCTGTTTCCTTCCATATAAGAAAAGAAGAGAGTAAGGGAAAAACGTTAGTATCTTCAAGAAAAGAGTGAACAGGCTACTTTACCCACTAGACAACATTGCAGTTATAATCAAGCCAATGAAACAAACATCGGCACCACATTTTGTTTTTAAACTAATTTAACTATAGATTTATTAGAGTTTGTAGGCCTCCACAAGATACACCGATGATCTGGTCAAAGTTGTGGGAGCCAACTGTATGAAGGCAGGGGACTCATCGTTGTGGGGACCACATCTAGCAGTAGATGCATATTAGTAGAAACTATGGATGGTTGGTATGTGGTTGGTTTTTTGTACTGATTGAAATAAACAAACTTTATTGACTTTTATTTTTATTTATTGTTTCATCTCATTCAAAATAGATAAACAGGGTCTTTTGAATGGTGATTTATGTAGCTCTATTACTCTTTCCAGCATGGTGCAGTTTGTTGCAAACCCTAATGTCTTCTGTGCTTGAAGGAAAGTCAAAAACAATCGACCATAGTTTTTATCATTTGTACAATGTACAGCATTGTCTATGAGCTTAGATTGGATGAAGATTTGTACACTTTCTGTCTTCCTATAGTCTTTGTAAACCATGTATATTGTTTGCAAATGATGAAGAAAGATTTCTGATGTAATGTTCATTTGCATTAAAACTGAAATGAAATGTTTCTGTAACTCTATGTTTGAATTCTGCATAAATTCTTGAAGTATGGAGCTTTTAATATCAATTTTTTTGATTAATTCTATTAACACCGGTTTGAATTGTTCTGGATATGTTTTGTTAGCTTTAATAAGCAGATCTAAAGCTAACCACGACTGATCGCGTTTAAGAAATGTTGGAAAAAAATTTAGTAGGAATAGAGAAATAAATTCCGAATTGATATTGTTTGTACAAATAGCGTTGAATATTTTCTCTATAGCGTTCGTCGAGAGATGTTCTGCTAATTCGGCGATCAAGTTCGGTATTTTAAGGCATTCTTCTATCATATACTCTAACCTTGATAATGGTTCAGATTCTATTGCGTTACAAAAGTTTTCGTCATAACTTTGGTTTGTAGGAACTTCTTCCATCTCAGTATCCATCGCATTTTGTGCTGTAAGCGGTTCCGCATCAACTATATTTTCGGTGACGTTTTCTCCTTTTGATTTTCCAACATTATAATAATCCAAGTAACTTTTGTTTACATGTTTGAATTTTTCGCTCCATTTATTGTTGTTTTCTATTGTAACTGCTTTTTGAAGCCATTTCTCTACATAGGGTTCTGTTAATGACGAGAACTTCCAGATGTTTGACATTATTTATATAACAGGAATAAAATAAATACTTAAATTAAGTCATATACTGCTGTCGACTACAAACAAAACAATAATGACAATAAACAATGTTTGTTTTGACATTCAACACATTTTTGACAACAATGGATGGCACAAAGCACGCACAAAACGAAAAAGTCACAAATTAAAAAAGTCGTGTAAATTATAAAGTAAATTATGTACAAATGCAAGTATAAGAATAAAAAAAATCTTAAAGTAATTAAAAATAAATAATAAAGTTAAATTCAATTTAAATTAAATTAAACATATTTTAATAAAATAGCCAAAGACTAAAATCATACAGCCACGTAAAGTGAACTACTTAAACACAATATTCAATAATGTTTTGTCGTACATGAGTATTTTTAATAAAGCTGTTTATAAGTTAATCAATTATTTCAAGATATTTTAATTTGATGACGTACAAATTATGTATCCTTAAAAATTGTTTTTAAATAGAAATCGTACTCGATAGATTAACCTCTTCCTGAAAAATAACAGTTAATTTGTTGTTATCGTAACAGTTGTAAACGAAACTGATAAACTTTAAGCTCATTGCCCAGTGTATCTAGGTTTAGTTTACTTATAACCAATTGGACTGGATTGCAATCATTCAATCAATCAGTCAGCCGAGAGTCGCGTCGTCAGTGGTCTGTCGTCGTTTACGTGTGATTGATGTCAGATGCTAAACTTATTTTTATGAACATATAAATAAATAAATATTTTTTTATCGTGAAGTAAATATCCATTGCAGTTGGTGAGTAAATTTAAATTGTTGCTATTTAATAATTTAAGCAGTGTTTGATATAACCGCTCTAGGTATGCTAACAGGAAAATTGTTTATTTTCCCGCCGTCTTTATGAGACCATCGTTTCATCTGTAAGGAAGAAGTATAGGGCCGTAGTTTTTATTTTTCAAGCAAATGCTATGATTCATATATTTGTTTAGTAATATTTCAACTATTTAATCAATTTTGATTTTTGTCATTATTTGATAACCTTCCCAATCGATCGTGACACCAGGGGTGGACAGAGATTATCGATTATTGTGCAAGACTCTGACGCACCTTCATAATGTTTTGTGTGTGTTTTGTGTGTATTTGTAGCTTTGCCTTATTTATGACTTGTAATTATTTAATTATCAAAAAATCTATATATTTTTCATATAAATAGATACGCGTGAATAAGCAACTTCTTTTGCTCTTAAAATTGCAAAAGTCACGAAGATTTAATTTCGTTATATATGTGTTCCTGGTGGACGCACTGGTAGATCCTACATAGTGTTCGCACTGCCATAAACAGTGACATACAACATATTGTTATTTTTGTCAATATTATTTTTGTGAATGTTTTCGGCAGTGTGAATTGGTAAGGACCATAGACATAACTGTCTATAAGCAGAAAAAAAACTGAGTTTGTTGTCAAGAGTTTTTACACTGTAATTAAAAAGATAATAAACAATAAGTCGAGATTCAAATAATAAGAATTAGATTAACCTTCGTTATATTAAGAAAAATGTTGAAATATAAACTTTTTATAAATTCTACGAACTGGAAAAACATTTTTATTGAATTATATGCGGACGAAGTCGCGGGAAAAGATAGTATTCTATTTATTAACTAATATGTCATTTATAATATAAAGTCGTGGGTTCTAATCTACCATTCGACTTTTGTGAACCATTTCCAACAAAGTTTAAGCTTGGTTTGGAATGTTTAAAAGAAATATAAGTAAATTATTTCAATAATCTACTAATATTTCATATACAGGCGATGAGGGCTGGCGTCAGACAGCCGGCCGTAAATTAACTGTAGCCAAAACCTATACAGTATAGACTACGGAAGAATATATATTATATATAATAATGTATTATATATTTACACCCAACCAGATATATAAATTGTTCACCATTTTATAACTATAGTAAATAATATCTAGTCATCCCAATAGGTTAAAGTTGTGTGGTCTACAGTTGGGTTACTTTTATTCAACCCGGACATATCTAACTGCGTCTGAGAATGAGACTGTAAGAAAGTCGGGCGGGACTCGACCTGTTCCAGATTTTCACATCCTGGAACCGTTAAACCGGTTTACGGGAGTCCAGTTTTTATTGAATCGGGATAAAGCTTGTATGCTGACTCTGGGTCACCGGAAAACTACCTTATAAAGGTTGTGGTTACTATGAGATTTTTGATTTTACGCAAACGAAGTCGCAGGACTCTGTTAGTCATACAAACTAAAGAACATACTTCTATTTTAGTTGTTAAAGTATTATTATGAATCTGTATTATTCGTATTTTATATATGTTACTGCACGTTTGTGAAATTTGTCTATTTATAACTTGACTAGGCATATTATAAATTTTACTACTTAACTAAATATTAAGTTATTTCTCAGCATATAAGTTATTACGTGACCAGTGGTGGCTCAGTGCTTTAAGACTTACGTACTGTACGAGCGCAGGCAGGCGCTTTAAGTTGTGTTTAAAACCGTTAGGAAGTAAAGACGGGATTTTCATTGCTAACGGTCAGCCGAAGTGTTTGGAACACGACCTTAGAATTACAATAGAATACATTGGCTGACTCAAATATAGCTGAAATAGTCTAAACTAAGTTTGTCTGTGTAGAATTAATAGAAAATATTATACCAATATATATCTTTATGCACTCACGCTTCTAACCAGTGGTGTAGGCAGGCATATCTCTCGGTTTAGGGTTCCGTACCCAAAGGGTAAAACGGGAACCCTCTTACTAAGACTTCGGTACCCGTCTGTCACCACGCTGTATCTCATGAACCGTGATAGTTAGACAGTTGAAATGTTCACAGATTATGTATTTCAGTTGCCGCTACAACAGCAAATAATACTAAAAAACAGAATAAAATAAATATTTAAATTGACTCCCATACAAAACATGTGATTTTTTTTCGACACTTTTTGTTCAATATTAATAACGGGGACAACGCTTGAAATATTCACAGAATATAAAGTTATATTATTCACTTTATAAATAAATAAAAATAAAATAGCAAGTTGCTAATGCGCTTGGCCGGTGGTGACGTTCGTGACATTTATCACTCAGTAAGACTAGTTTCTTTGCTGCTATTTCTGCATACATTTACAAATGAGATTAAGTATTTTTAACGAAATAGATAGCGAGCCAGTATGAACTCTTGGAAGGTAGAGGTATGAAGATGAATGTAGATGAGACGAAAGTAATGGTGTTTGAAAGAGAACAGAGTAAGACAGTAATTGATATAAATGTTAACGGTAAACAAGTGGAACAGGTGGATGAGTTCGTGTATTTGGGGTGTATGTTTAGTAGAGATGGTAGGCATGTTAAAGATTTTAACGACGAGTGAATGCAGGAAATAAGTTGAATGGGGCTATAGGTACAGTAGTGAGAGGTCAGCATGTTTCTATGAAGGCTCGTCTGGCAATACACAATGCTGTACTAGTCCCCACTTTAATGTATGGTAGTGAGAGCTGGGTTTGGCAGGAAAAGCATGCTAGTAGAGTTAATGCCGTATGCTTGGGTAGTTCGGGCATGTTGAAAGGATGAATGAAGAGAGAATAACGAAACAAATTTATGTAGCAAAAGTGAGTGTTAGTGTTGGTAGAGGATGCCCTAGGAGAACTTATATCGATCAGATTAAATAAAAAAATAAAAATGAATGTAAAAGAAGCGAGAGAGGTGTGCCAGGATCGCGCCAAATGTAAATCCGTGATCTCTGCCTACCCCTCTGGATTACGGGCGTGAGCGCATATTTATTTATTTATAAATTCTTCATCACGGGAGTTATATTTTTATGTGATTTAACTTACCTATAATTTTCTTTGTTGCTAACTAGAACATTGATAACGCTACGAAAATACAAATCAATATAATAAATTCAACGAGTGTTCGATCACAAAATAAATAAAGTACTCGACAATATTTATTTAATTTATCTTAATTTATTTGTTCTTTTATTAAGTGTCACTTACTAAAGGCTTTGTTGACAATGTTAGCAAACAGACCTTGGTATAATGTCGATTAGTAAATTGTTATTGTGGTTACTATGGTTACATAATACCAGACTGGACGCTCCTCACTCCTCACCTCCCGGGGACGGTGCTGTACAGCGAGTGAGCGAGTTTATGATTGTTTCACATCGATATGGAATTTTTGTAAACAAAGGTTAAAATTTACCTTTTATGTTGTTGTTGTATTAAAAAATATATTTGAAAAACTATATTTCTCACATCACCTTATAACATTATCTATCCATATTACACAATTTCACTTCACTTTATCTCACGATTTACACAAAATTACAACATTACCGATGACAGTATAAAAAGTGTAATGGCCGCCATGTATGGTGAGTGACGTTTGTTTGTTTATAAAAATCTTGATGTGGAACAAACTACTCATATATATGTTTGTAAGTTATTAGATTATCTATTGATGAACTGTTCTGTGCGCAGAATGTTTTGATGTCATCGGACTTAGGTATCATGTTACTGTAGACGAGTAGTAGTAATACTTAAGTATTGATTAATCAAGTACTTACGTCTGCGTGTGACTGAACTCTTCCATAACCGCCGCCGCCATTTTCCGTGTATTAAGATGAGTTCAGGGATGGTTTGATTCACAATTAGACCCGGTAGATGGCACTGTCATCGGGTTCCAGGATTTTTTTGAATATCGGTGAGAGAGAGCATTGGTGAGAGACTGGTGCGCCTTCCTTCGGTAACTCGTGCGTTCTGGTCTCTCGCCAAGGCTGTCCAGGGGAATCTCTGTAAGCCGTCTCTACCATCATTGCGCAGGGGGGATGACTCGTTGGCCCATACCGCAAAAGAGAAGGCCGATCTTCTAGGCTCTCTTTTTGCGTCCACCTCGACTCTGGAGGATATAGGTATATAATTTGACTTGCAGGTAGGTATGTGGTCTGCTGTACTGCTGCTGTCGGCTGCCACCGTGCTGTCGGTGCCACTCCCTGATGGCCAGGGTCCACAGGAGCCGTGTGGGTATAACGTAAGTATAATAAATGAAAAGTTCTGGATAATCAAACACAAACATATTCTTCACAGTGGACCTCACAGAAGATAGGACAGGTAGAAGTATTCTGTGATTTGTCCGAGAGAGCCGAAGGCTTCCTTTCCCTTCCCCTCCTTTTCTTATAGGGAAAGGAAGGATTATTTGGCGGGAGAGGGGATAAATTGGTAAAGGAATTTTCTTTCTGTTTATCCCCTCTTCTGTCCATAGTAACTCACAATGGTTCAGGACAGTGGTCCAGCCTAACCTGAACCCTGTTTAATATGATTGATCATGTATACCTGTGGTCAAATTACATTGGATTGTGCATACAAATTTTCATCCCCTACTTTAGACCTTTAGGGGATGAACTTAGAAAAATACTTTCTTAGTTCTTGTCTACGTAATAACAGTAATCTCTGTTCAAAATTTAACTCTATGCGTATACGCTTAACGGGCGGTTTGGCGTGGTCAGTAAGATTTTTTCATTCCGCAGGTCGTGGGTTCGATTCCCACCCAGGATGTTTGTGTGCATGAACATACATGTTTGTCCTGAGTCTGGTTATAATTATCTATTTAAGTATGTATTTACAAAAGACAAGTAGTATATGTAGTATATCAGTTATCTGTTTCACATAGTACAAGCTCTGCTTAGTTTGTGATCAGATGGCCGTGAATAATGTCCAGGATATTTATTATCATTTATTAAGTGGGCAAAGCAGGGGCTGCTAGTATATCTATACATTTCTTCGTATTAAAGTTTTACATGGCTGTACAGTTGAGTTAGCCTAGAAGCGACAAGCCCGGCTTGCAGATAACATTTGAACTCGAACATTTACGATTGTACTATTGTTTATAATCATATAGCCGTGTTGATAATGTCAAGACGTAGTCAGTAAACAATACAATAAATAAATTAAATTTGTTGGTACGAAAACTGACACAAAACTGAGGACAATTCCCTCCGCTGAATTTAGTAATTGACTCCAAATACCATGATGGTACCTTGTTGGTACAATACCATGGTTTTCGGGTAATTTCCTACCTCGCACAGCCGTGTAAGTCAAAACCAATACGACTTAGGGTCCTTCAAGACGAGAGTACTCCTTCCTTAAAGGTCGCCAACGTTCAGTTCCTCTGGGATGTGCATGGGATCACTTAATATTTGGTGACCTTGGTCGTTTGAACTTCGACTGTCGAGCAAAAAATGATCTTACTACCTTAAAGAGAGAACTTAAAATATCTTATTTTTAACTCTAGAGCTGCACAGAAGCAGACGCGAGCGTGCTGAACGTGCACATAGTGGCTCACACACACGACGACGTTGGCTGGTTGAAGACGGTCGATCAATATTACTATGGAAGTAAGTAGAATTCGTCCAGAAATATTTTAAATACATTTCA
The DNA here is from genome assembly GCA_000931545.1 of Papilio glaucus. Classification (NCBI taxonomy): domain Eukaryota; kingdom Metazoa; phylum Arthropoda; class Insecta; order Lepidoptera; family Papilionidae; genus Papilio; species Papilio glaucus. The sequence goes on from JWHW01039270.1 coordinate 170,073, forward strand.
TGTCTTTAAAGGTTTCTATTTATATCTCACGCCCGTAACCTAGGGTAGGCATCATGCATTTCCATTTGGCGCGATCCTGGCACACCTCTCGCTTCTTCTACATTCATACATCTACACACATGCTCGTCGGTTATGGGTGCTCCTTATATCGACCTTCTTTAGTAAGCCACTAATTATACAATTATCAGATACTAGTTGGTCGGCAAACTTCGTTCCGCCCTATAATTAATAGACGGTTCACTATTCTGGTGATAATGGCTTACACATAGAAGATAGATATATGTTGTCGCGGGCTTTTTTGTAGGACTATTTAAGGTAAACATTTCCATTATACATTATATGCGTGTAACTCTAACGGTTCTTGCAGCGCACACCAGAATAGCTCGCACACGGTGGGTATTATGACTGTTATATAAGGAGGTAATTATAGTTAATGTATTAGTCACCCTAACATAATGTTATAAATGTAACATTGTTTGTTTGTCACGCTCTAATAATTGAAGCTATAAACAGGAAATTTTTCACACTCATTGTTAAGGTGCAAAATAATAGCATATCGGCGTGAGGGTTATGTCACTAGGGGTAGGCGTAAGAAAAGATGGATTGAGTCCCATCTAAAGGGGTAACTGAGATGACAGTTGATAGTGCGGCATGGAAGAAGGTGACGTGTTGTGCCGACTTTACTGGTCAAATTGGGTCAAATCCGCCATTTCCTTGTGGTGATGCATATCGTAGCACAAGTTTATGTTTATTTGGAGTGCTTCAAAATATCTAAAGTTGTAAATTATTACTAAAAAAAATCTCTAAGGGATTGAATTGGGTATCGAAGAAATTCGACAGAGCACTAAAATGGACCTCACTAGCTCGTTAAAGTTAGTGGGCTGAAGCCAATGGGCTGGACATATCTGTGGAGCTAGTGACGTCAAATGGGGGAGGAGGAGGATCTGAAAATTGTGACCACGGGGCCAGGAGTGTGGGCCTTCTAGATGGAGCGATGACCTCGTTAGGACCGGAAGTCGCTGAAGAAGGCGAAGGATTTTCCAGCAGCGCACTGATATATGCTAATGATGAATGTATTATATAATAAAAAGGCGAGTCTCTTATAATTTTCTTCCTTTCAGGCCGAAATAACATTCAAAAAGCGGGCGTCCAGTATATCTTGGACTCCGTCGTCAAGGAGCTATGGGAAGACCCCAAGCGCAGGTAAAATCGAAGATTGAACTTAGAATAGAGCCTGAGACGTGCGGAACTTACGTGGCAGAGGGAACCATCAATGATAGAACAATTTTGTAGACACAAACTAAACAAGCTGGCAGTTTTCCTTATTAGGTGACCGATGCCCATAGGCTGCAAGAAACTAATGTGTTGCAGATGCACTGCCTACCTTTAATAAACAGAGGTGGGGATAAACGAGAAGTAGGATATTTCCTTTTCCTATCTATCCCCTCTCCCATCCAAGCCTTCACTCTTCATACGAAACACAGAATACTTGTACTTGACGCGTGTCTTCTAGAAGGTCGTGGTATTTCACCGGTTGATCCTAAAACTCCTAAAATTATAGATTAGTTTTGCTGATTGATTCGCACCAACCGCAAATCCGCAATAACCAACCAGTTATAGTTTGCATCAACTTCTGTTTTGTTTGTTTGCGCGCACACACACGACATGGAGTCTGTGAAGCAGGAAGAGCGTAACGCTTTTAGATCGTTTGCCGTTTCACATGAAAAAACTTTTCCAAATATTCTAGGTTCATCTACGTAGAGACGGCATTCTTCTGGAAGTGGTGGACCCGTCAGACGGAGGAAGTACAACAGAAAGTCCGCACACTGGTCAGCCAGGGTCGGATGCAAATGGTGGGCGGCGCTTGGAGCATGAACGACGAAGCTGCATCACACTACCAGAGCACCATTGACCAGTTCACTTGGGGTCTGAGGTTAGTTAAAAGAACTCACAGAGGGATTTTCTCCCGCGCCCGCCGCGCCGCGACGTGTGCGGCTCCCGCCGCACTAACGCGGCAGGCAACTAGTAAAACCGCGCCGGTCTCGATTACCCACAGCTTCGGCAATTCGCAATTTGTACTTGGATGGTGGGCGAAACCCAATTTATAATTCCTAACATTTGATACCTTGAAACCATGGATGAGAGTCCTATCGTGTTTTGTATGTATTTATCTTTGTACTGTATTAATCTATATATGCATGTATGTATTCT
>JWHW01039270.1:196596-211603 GCA_000931545.1 Papilio glaucus
CGCATATTTATCCAATAGACATGAATGTCGTTGTCTGCAAAATGAACTTTGAGCGCTGATTGGTCGAAACTTGAGGCCCGCTTTTTATTGGTTGTCAGTCATCACAGTCATCCTTTAGTCAGTCACTAAATGTAAACAAATAAATGTGATTTTAGTTTCAATTATTTTCGCAGCATTAGTAACTATGTATTTAATTACACAACTTATTTATTTTCCAACAGGTTACGGACAATGAAAAATAACCAAATGAATTTTAAACCTTTATCAACTGCATAAAGACGTCACAAACAATATTACACAGGTTTCTTAAACATTAAAAAATTATTTAAACAAAAAACATATCACTAATAATTATTTATTACTGTCTTCAATTTCCACTCTCGTCAAAATAAGTAACAGGTAAATTTTAGTTCATGTCATATGTAAATGTAATTTATTAGTTTACTAATGGTTCGAAAATAACTTCACAAGCACATTTTGTTTGTTTATGTTTAGCAAAAGGTTGCCAGGAAAAGAATAGAAGTGGCGCAGGATACGAGTTTCGCCCAATCAGCGCGGACGTTTCGTTTTGTCGAACGACATTTTTATCATATTCACAATATGCGTACCGTACTTTGTCCAATGACTGCGCTCCATTAGAAAGTGACTGGAAATGAATCGGCATATTGACAATGATTCATTCAACTGAGAATGTGCCGACCGTTTAGAATTTGCCTAGCCAAATTATAAAGTGTCTGCTCTGAGAATCGGTCGGCGACAGGAGCATTAAGTAAAAGGTACTCTTTGTTAGAAGTTGGAGGCTACTTTTCCACAACAACTAGCATATGTTGAGTTTGGGCAGGGATTCCAACCAGCCTCCCAGAAGAACCCCAACAAGCCTTTAATGTTGTTGGAAATTTCCGGAAATGATCCCAGTGTCCTTTTTTTTAAGACCAGAAACTGTTCGTTCCTTGGGTGTAGTAGATGTTCATGGCTAGCTAGCATTGACCACTTAAACTGAGACAAACCGCTGCTCATTTGCCTTGTCAAAAAATTTTGCTCCCACTTTAAAATGTTACTCTCCCCTAAGTTATTTTACAAAGTATGCACTAACTTAATTATATTATTTTATTAATGATGTTATTTTGAGCTCCACCTATTTCCTTGACATCCTACCCTCTCTTGCTCTATCTAGGCAGAGGACTCTATCTTAGAGAAAGGCTATCAACACATTTATCATAAATGTTGATGGTTTGCTTTGGTTTTTTTTGGGTTCAAACAAGTGCATCATAATTTTTATTCAAAGCTCATTTAATTGTTTGTATCAGTTGATTTTTACATCATCTTATATAAACAATGAAATGAACAAAATATATAATAGCTACTTACCAATGCTGGTGGTATCTCAGTTTTCATCCTGCCAGTAAACATGTCAGAGAACCTCGCTATTTTCAGCTCCGGATGATGTTCTAACGCTTTGGCTATAGCTTGAGCTGCTGCCACGCCTAGGGTGTTCCCCGTCAGTGTCAGGTATTGTAAGTCCGGGCATGCATTAATAGCATCGATGATTGGTTGTGCTAAAAAATTTAATTTGTTAACTTTGTACATTGATTTGTATCCAAATGATTAAGATTTTACGTAATATGGTAATGTTACGTGAAATCTTGTGACAATATGTTTAATATGAATGTTTTCGGCAATTTAAACCCAATGTTAACGAAAGATAAAAAGCGGGAAAATGTTGATTCATACTTAGAAACCTAAAAAGAAAGAAATTTTGGTAATACTCTTATATATGATAACTAAATTAAAGTAAAAACCCTTGACTAATAGATATATTGGTTTAAATATAACACACCATTACAGTACGTTAAGGTTATACTTCCTATAATGTAATAGGTTATTACTGTTTTCGCAAATATATTTGTCGTAATATATAAATGTTCAAACCAACTATAATTATTGTTAATTAGATAAGAAAAATCAAAGGAATAACATTGTCTTACCATCTTTTTCTGTGTCCAATTTCAGTGATTTTCCGGAAAAATCTACACCAGTTTCGAGTCTACTCGTATCTGTGAGCGCTGAATTTATCGAATGAAAGTCAAATGTAGCCATTTTGGTACACAATAATAAGTTATATTGAATTAATATAACAAAACACTACAAAGTTCAGTAATAGAAAACATGAGCAACGAACTTTTTTTAATTTGTCATTTTCGAGTCAAAACGAAGCTTCAAATGGTTTGTCAAATTCTTGCCACGTTAAAAATTAATAAATAAATCGTAACGTTCAAATGCGTTTTATATTCTAACAACTGTTGTTTAAATATTAAAATTTTGAAATTCACTCATTCCTCCGTTGCTGTTGATCTAATCAACGAGCGTCCTTAATTCCAAAATTATTTGCTATAAGACGACACTATTGAAAAATTCTGTTGAACACCTATTGTTTCGTCAAATCTTTCGAATTTAAATTTAACACATATCATATATATCTATTGAATATTAAATACAAGCTGTGGGCCGAGCTATGCTCTGTGTTGTGTTTTATACGTAAAATCGTTTTTTTTTTAAATATACCGCCATCTAACAAAATATGAGACATCAGTAAATTAGCCCATGACAACGCTTCAACGATAAGTAATGCAAAAACCTATCAAAAGATGGCATCATCTTTTTTTTTTCAACGTTTTTATGACAAAACAACCCTTTATATAAATTTAAAAATAAAAACCGAATCTAAATACGAAATTTCATGAAAATCATTGGCGCCGTTTCCATGATTTAGATTATACATGTCACCGACCGATTGTCAGAACAGACACTTTATAATTTGACTAGGCAAATTCTAAATGGTTTAAAATCTCTATTTTAAACCATTTAGAATTCTAAATTCTGAGAATGTGCCGTTTCTTGACTAGGCACTTTAAAAAGAGGCGACGTAAGACGCATATTTATCCAATAGACATGACTGTCTTGGGACTGTGACTGTTGACTGACAAAACGAACTTTGAGCGCTGATTGGTCGAAACTTGAGAGCCAGTCATCCTTTAGTCAGTCGCTAAACGTAAGCAAATAAATGTGATTTTATTTTCAATTATTTTCGTAGCATTAGTGCTTCTGAAAATAATTACAACAGTTGCTTCCATGAGCGGTCATCCAGTTTTTCGTGCTTTCTGCCTTATTAGCTGATGCAGAGTCCTAAAATACCCAATGTCTGTTTTCGAACATTGTTCTTCCTGATCATTTTGTTTATGTTACTTTCCTCGATGGAAAATTTTTTTTCGACCGAAATCAAAACTCCGTGGTATTTTTTTCCCGCGTACCGCCGTAATCTTTCCAGTCAACTTTTTTTAAACGCTCGTTAAAAAAATGTTTACGATCAGTCCCAGGTATTCATTTAACACTCTTTTTACCGTGGTTCTGCTTATCCCCATCTGAAGAGCTAAGATTTTTTGTTTACGAACAGGATTTAGTTGGATTCGCGCCTTCACTGCTATAATGATCGCTGGTGTCCTAACTGTGCGACGTTGGATGGTCCTCTTACGATCTTCTAAGTTTGAAACTTCAGTATATCGTTTGATAGTGCGATAAACAAGCCGTATTGTTATTTTCAAATTTTCCAGAAAATCTCTGTTGGCGCGTAAAAGCGGTGCAACGCGATAAACGCGACTCTATCTTCTTTCTTATACCACTCCATATTTGGTAATTAATGAAATTGAATTCCTTTTTTATATTCGGAAAGCGCAAACGTTCCATTTTTAAAAATAGTCGAAGTATATTTGGCCAGTATTCGCCAATTAAAAAAAAAAGATTTTGACAGAACTTATGACCCGACTAGCTAAATGAATCTATATTTCTCTTGGTTTAAACATTATGCATGAACGGGTGGACCGAATTGTGCTAACTCTTTTTATTTTGTATTTATTATTATCCGGAAAAGGTTCCTATGAAAAAAAAAGAAAGTTGCTTGGGGAATTAGGATATTTCAGAAAGCCTGAAGACTATTTAACTCCGCGCATTTGACAGTTAAAAAATTATAAGCATTAAACGCTTGAGTAAATGCACGGCGAGTGAAACTGCGGGGAATAGCAAGTCTCTATAATGTACCTTGTCTAAACTTGGCTTTTTTTAAGTTTTCTCCATATTAGGTTTAGTGATATTCAGTTGTTTTTGAACGAAGCTACCGCTGCCAGTTACTGTCAGTATCAAACGGATATCAAGCGTGGTGAATGGATTTTGCGTGAACTTCATGGTGTACTGTACTACGTTTAATTGTTTGTTAAATTATCATATATGTAAATAGTATATATCCCGTCAAGCGTTCAGTTTGGATTGTGTTGTGCGGTATCTACGTGACTTCAAAGCCGAACGTTATGGCGGGTTTGTATATTTTTTAATTCGTATTGTGCCCAATTTTGTACACTTCTAAATGGCCAGTTATTTTTACTATTCCGTACAGTTTTTACTATGTATTTTTTAATTGAAATGTGTAAAAATAGTTCCTAAATGAAATATTTTTATTAGATTATAAATAAGTGGCGATAACATTAAATTTGCCAAAAAATATTACGTCTAACCTTTGATCACTTAACATATTAAAATTAATTTCCCTATGTTCAGTCACCTCGAAAAGTACTATGAAGACTTGCGTATTTTAAATTTCGGTTAGCTTCTAAGGTCAACTTTAACCGTGGCACATTAATATTTCACAACTAGTTAATATTCTTGAATTTTAAATAGTTTTACGTAACTTGTATCGTTTGCCAGTCATTATACAATTATAGATAAGGGAATTTCATCATATAAACAATTTTAATTATGTTTACATCTTATTGGCTGTAGTACATTCAGGATAAAACACAACCTAATAGATGGATTGTATGCAAATAAAATATTTTTATTAAATATTTTATTTAAAATTATAACCTCACTGATAAAAAGTATTTATTCATAATCTCAAACAAGGAGGAAATAAATATTTGTTTTTTTTCTGAAGGAAGTATTATAATTGACAAATATTTTTTTATCTAACCAAAATGAGTTTTATATTTTTAAAATTGAAAATTTAAAAAGAAACAGATTAGACAGGATATACTTGTCAAGTTTTTTTTTAAATCAATTAATAACAAAATGTCCAGACATGTGGAGGAAATTTCAGTTTTCTCCAGTAAAAAAATGCATTTTTAATAAAAAGTTATTGAAGGTCAATTCTATAGAAGTTTTAGTTTTAAGAGACATTAGAAAAGGTTATATTTTGCTTTATGTGTTCATCATCACATTTAAAACCTAGGCTATTTCATAATATTGATAATATCTCCTGGATACTAAGTAATAGACTAAAGGCTTGTTCAGATTAGTATTTTAGTTGAGTAACAAGTTCAAACCTTATTTTGTTAGTTATATTCATTGGCATTTTGCTGGACCAGTATCTGAACTACCTAAGTTATCTTTAGGATCTGATAGAAATGCCTTCAGAAGACGATTCATATTAACCTCATTCACTTTATGGTGATGCAGCCTGTTCATCTTGCAAAATAACACTCAGTGTACTGTACAGTGTTAATTGAAATGCACATATGTAGGAAGTAGTAAATAAATAAATATGCGCCCACGTCCGTAACCCAGAGGGGTAGGCAGAAATCATGGATTTCCATTTGGCGCGATCCTGGCACACCTCTCTCGCTTCTACATTCATACATCTACACATGCATGCTCGTCGGTTATGGGTGCTCCTTTTATCAGCCTTTTTTAGTAAGCCTTTTTTAGGGAGTAGTCTAGTTACTAAATTACTAAAGTAGTCCGAACAAGCCTTTATATAGATAATAAAATACCTAGGCCATATAGATGCCATTTAACTTTTTATTTTGAAGTTGTTAACAATGCTGTGAAGTATGTGATGTCATGGGTAAGTCACACATAAGCCAATTATGACATAGATTGAAAAGACTGACATAAGGTTTGTTTAACCAGTTTTCTTTAAAATAATATTAACAATGGGTTTTGTTTTTCAGCCACTAGCAACCCCTATGATAAATACCTTAAGGACATAACCATCAACGGGAAGACATTTAAATATTATGACCTTAGTGCTTTAGGGAGTAAATATGGTGAGTTTATTTTGGTATTTTTTTTAGCTATGTACCAGTGTTGCCCAATTGAATTTAAATATTGGATAGATGAATATGTGCTCACACCTGTAACCCAGAGGCCTGCTAAACTTTTGGCTTCTACATCCATACATGCTTGGGTAATGGGTACCCTTTATAAGAAAGGTGATTCTTTACTATATCACTAATATGATATTAATATTAAATAATATAGCTTTTTGATGGGGAAACAATAAAATTTGATAGATAATTAGAGTTTAGTCATTACAAACATTTTGAAATCATGTGATGTAAATGGTTGGACCATTTTGAAGTGTGAGGTGTTATTTTCATATTTATCCCTGGGTCTGGAGGCCCAATGTTTGAAGGCCCACATTGGGCCTTCAGACCCTTCATCAACCTCACCTCCATATTCAACTTAACCACCCAAGGTTTACAACATGTGCCCAATGTAACAACATTTGGTAGCCTTTGAGCCCCAAAACACTGAGCGGAAGCGGAAGTGGGTGTGGAAAATGGCTTGTCGGTTGACTGAATGCTAACAACCGCGACGGAGTGCTGTGTGTGGACCGCGTTCACATCTGCGCGAACATCCGTCGAGCCTTTAGCATGCGATGGCGGTTTGTCCGCCGCCGTAGTGCGTTAAAAGTTTTTCATACATATCTTTAAGTGGATAAAATAATAAATCAGTCTTGTTGAATGTTTCCCACTGCAAGGACGCAGGCCTCCTCTCTGATAGAGGGAGCTGGTTCAGTGCGGGTTGGTGGATGTCACACGGGTTCGAATTTAATTTGTTCTATGCCGGCTTCCTCATGATGTTTTCCTTCACCGTTTTTGGAGCAGTGATAAAATAAATTACACAAAGTAAAGCGCCTGCCTGGGTTCGTACTCGGTTCTAAATACGGTACGTAAGTCGGGGCCTATACCACTGCTCCCCTTTGAGTGGACAACACGCGGTTATCCTCGTCAGTGACTTGATCCGCTCAGTGCTTAGGGCTCTTAGACATTTCATTCCAATGTTCATTCCATCAGGCATAAATAATATTATGGAAGTATAAATATGATCCAGGTTTGTACAGCATTATACTATGATTTAGTTCATAACTAAAATTATATTATGATAACCTAATAGTTATTAATAACTCTGAATTTAAAACATTGCTATGAAGATTGTCTCTATCTTTTAGCTATTGATTCCAAATCAAGATGGAATTTTAGTAAACAAAGGTTACACCTTACCTTTCATTTTAAAATCCGTGATATATTCGAAAAACTATTTTTTTTCATGTTACTTTGTAACATTAGCTATCCATTAATACAATTTCGCTTCACTTTATCTCACGAATTCCGCAAAATTATAACATTTCCGATGACAGTATAAAAAGTGGAATGGCCGCCACGTAGTGAAGTTTGTTTGTTTACAAAAATTCTATCTTGGTGTGGAAGAAACTATTGATTGCGTTCAGACGAAACGATTTGTACCTTCGATCATTATGCGTAGGGCAAAGGATTGGAACAAGTTGCCAGCGTGTCTTTCCATCCTATGACGTGGGCACCTTCAAGAGAAGAGTGTTCCTGTGAGGTGCGATAGGTCCTTGGGTCGATATTAAGAATACCAGAAACCAAAGAGCATTGCCAAACTATGAATATGGAAAAACCATTCTTCTGCTCGCCTACGTAATAACAGACATCTGGAGTCTCTAGGTCCAGTAGTGGTCTGTCAGTTGATATATCGGTCAGTCAGTTCTTTTATATATAGATCTTAGAGGAATACCACGATACATTCTTGGACAGCAAGCATTAGAACAAGGATATGGTCAGGGTCTACTGACCTTGGGTTTCATGGAGGACTTGCATGTGTCCTGTATACCTTTGCGGTATAGATGTGAGAGGTTTGTCAAATGGAAATTAGTTGCCTCTGCCTACCCCTCCGGGTTACACGCTCGATGTTCATTTATTTATTTCACCGCTAATTGAACTTAGGATTGTAATGTACCACCTTAAATTAGTACATAAGGTCAGGTACATAAACTTTATGTATATATAACGTAATCACAGTTCATGGTCACATGCGTCTTGTAAACATTTTGTAAGTATGTTTCATCGTTCATATGAAACGTACAGTTTTTAAATAGGTTTTTAATTGTACATAGTCACGAGATCCTGTTCATAGTGATTTTTTTTTATCATTGTTTACATATAAACTAGCTTTTATCCGTGGCTTTGTACTTTCCACTCGTTTATTTTCCATGCTAGAAATGTTTGTAATATGACGCGTGAAATAACTCCTGTGGTAGAGCCCGCAACATCTGTTGCACTAATGTGTCTGGTCTACCGGTGAAATACCTCGGCCTCGCAGAAGACACGCGTCAAGTAGTATTCTGCGTTTCGTCTGATGTGTGAGGTGCTGGAGACCTGGTGTCAGTCCTCATCTCCTTCCCACCCTTTCCTCCTAAGGATAGGATGGTAACGAGAAGAGGATTGGACGGGAAGAGGGTTAACGGGGAAAAGGAAATATCCTTATTCCTGTCTATGCCCCCCCTCTGTCCATTAAAGGTAGGCAACGCATCTGTAGTACAATTGCTTGTTGCGGATGTCTATGGTTAGCGCTCACTTAAAATCTGGTGATACGCTTGCTCGTTTGCCACCTTGTTCCATAAAAAAAAAATACTTTGTCCTGTCTATCCTCTATGGCCGTTAAAATATAGGCAACACATCTGCAACTAATTTTCTTGTTGCGGGGATGCCTATGGGTAGAGGTCACTTAACATCAGGTGAACCGCTTGCTCGATTGCCACCTTCTTCCATTAAAAAAAAATCCGAATTATACAGGTAACATGTGTCAAAATGTTGTTATTGTCAAAACATGGAACGTTACCATGGCAACCGGTATTGTAAATGAAAGAATTATGCATTATCGTGTCCCTCGGGAATGGTCGGCAGTGCGTCTGCAGTTCCTCTTATGGCCCATTTCATGGGCTGTTCTTGTTTGGCTCTTGTACTATAAAACATTGTAGTCTAGCAGTTAGTAAAGTTAATTTGTACAATGTTTACAGATCGTCTGCCGTTCAGCATCAGGGTGCTGTTGGAGTCGTGCGTGCGGAACTGCGACAACTTTCAGGTCCTGGAGAAGGATGTCCAGAATGTTCTCGACTGGGAGACCAATCAGAAGGTGGAGGGCGGCGTGGAGATCTCATTTAAACCAGCGAGAGTTATATTACAGGTGAGTCGGTTGCCTAGGTATATACTTTGTTCCACATCAAGATGGAATTTTTGTAAACAAAAGTAACTAAATAAATAAATAAAATAAATATGCGCTCACGCCCGTCACCCAGAGGGGTAGGCAGAGATTATGGATTTCCATTTGGCGCGATCCTGGCACACCTCACTCGCTTCTTCTACATTCATACATCTACGCATGCATGCTCGTCGGTTATGGGTGCTCCTTATATCGCCCTTTTTTAGTAAATCACTAATCTGATCGATATAAGTTCTCCTAGGGCGTCCCCTACCAACTCTGCCACTCACTTTTGCAACATAAATTTGTTTCGTTACTCTCTCTTCATTCATCCTTTCCACATGCCCGAACCACCGAAGCATACCTTTCTCAATTCTAGTCACAACGTCCACTTTTAAGCCACACTTTTCCCGTATAACGCTATTTTTAACCCTATCATTCAAAGTCACTCAAACTTTAACTAACACCTTAACTTTTATGTTAAAATTCGTAAATTTCAAATTGTTTTCGTAAACCAACGTTTTCTTATATCACCTTATAACATTATCTATCCATATTACACAATTTCACTTCACTTTATCTCACGATTTACACAAAATTACAACATTACCGATGAAAGTATAGAAAGTGTAATGGCTGCCATGTATGGTGAGTGACGTTTGTTTACAAAAATTCTATCTTGATTTGGGACAAACCATAGATGAGTTGTATTGAAGGTGAGTTGGTTGCGTATTAGTTTGTAGATTAAGATTTTCGTGAAAATGAGTTCATCATTCATCTCCTAATATGGTCAGGCCATTCATTTATAAGGTATTTGATTTGATGAGGTTGGTGTTGGGAGTCAGGGGCACATACTTGTGATTGTTGTGTGACTCCACTGTCTATAAACTTATGTCCAGGACCTGACAGGGGTGCCGGCGGTTGTAGACTTTGCTGCGATGAGGGATGCTGTCAAGGACCTCGGTGGCAACCCTGATAAGATCAACCCCATCTGTCCCGCTGACCTGGTGATCGATCACTCGGTGCAGGTTGACTTCGCTAGGACGTGAGTATGACCAATATTATCTTTAAATTCTTTAGAGTTTTTACACACGACGCACTGACGACGCGCGTTTTTTGCGCGCACAAAAAATGTGTGGATAACCTCCCAGGGGATAGCGACTGGCTAAATAATAAAATGCATATAGATAATAAATAATTCCAGTAGATACAGATGAAAATAAAAATTAAATTTGATTTTGTAATACCACTCCCTTCAACATCTATAGAAAAAGATTTGACAGGGCATGGTTTAAGGAAATCTAATTTTTCCTGTCTATCCACCACTGCTAAGTCCAAAATACAGGATAATTGTCTTTGCAGGCCGGATGCTTTGAACAAAAATCAAGAGCTGGAGTTCCAGAGGAACAAGGAGCGGTTTCAATTTTTGAAGGTTTTTGATACACTTTCTTATATGTTTTTTCATCTAGGCTGCGGTCACGTCACGCTGTGTTTAAGTACCTTTATAAAGAAAACATTCTTTTGAAATACAATGCTGCATAAAAGTTTTGTTTAGTGAAAACTAGCTGTGGACAGAGCTTCGCGCTACGTTGTCTTATTGTAAGATCGTATTTTTTTAACAATAGCGCCATCTAACAAAAATATGAGATCCTCTAACAATAGATAATGCAAATACCTATCAAAAGATGGCGCATATTCATTATTTACATAATTTTTTTTGGACGTTTTTATGGACAAAATACCTATATATACAAATTTAAAAACCGAATCTAAATACAAAATTTCATGAAAATCGTTGTAGCCGTTTCCGAAATTCCGATTATATATATATACAAGAATTGCTCGTTTAAAGTTACTAGATACATAGTTAGATAAATATGTATCAGTAATTTTATGACTATCACATTTCAGTGGGGGGCCCAAGCGTTTGACAATATGCTGATTGTACCACCTGGCTCTGGCATCGTGCATCAAGTGAGTACTACATTATAAAACACTCACGCCCATAGCCCAGAGGTGTAGGCAGAGATTGCGGATTTCCATTTGCCGCGATCCTGGCACATCTCTCGCTTCTACATCCATACATCTACACACATGCTCGTCGGTTACGTGTACTGCTTATATCGCCTTTCTTTACTATGTCACTAATCTGATCGATATAAGTTCTCATTGAACGTCCCCTACCAACACTGACACTCACTTTTGCAACAATTTGTTTCGTTATTCTCTCTTCATTCATCCTTTCAACATGCCCGAACCACCGAAGCATACCTTTCTCAATTCTAGTCACTACATACACTTTTAAGCCACACTTTTCCCTTATAATGCTATTTTTAATCCTATCATTCAATCTAACGCCTAAGATACTTCTTAAGGATCGCATCTCAACGGCATTAACTCTACTAGCATGCTTGCTACATACAGATGTAGCGAGATTCAGTACAAATATATTTGTATTTTGTTCTCCAGGTCAACTTGGAGTACCTGGCTAGAGTGGTATTCACTAATGATGTACTGCATCCAGACTCAGTGGTGGGCACTGACAGTCATACCACTATGATTAACGGTCTTGGAGTCGTTGGATGGGGAGTTGGTGGTAAGTTATTGTCAAGTCTATTGTAAGTTATTGTCAAGTCTATTGTAAGTTATTGTCAAGTCTATTGTAAGTTATTGTCAAGTTGAGTTTAAGTTATTGTCTAGTTGTAATTTATTGTCAAGTTCATTATAAGTTATTGTCAAATTGGTTGTAAGTTATTTTCAAGATAGTTGTAATTTATTGTCAATTTCATTATAAGTTATTGTCAAATTGGTTGTAAGTTATTGTCAAATTGATTGTAATTTATTGGCAAGTTAGTTATAATTTATTGTCACGTTGGTTTTAAGGTGTTGTCAATTTGGTTGTACGTTTTTGTTAAGTTGGTTTTAAGTTATTGTCAAGTTGGTTGTAAGTTATTGTCAAATTGGTGATAGATATCCATTGAACAGACACTCGCCGAATCATTTCTATGGACGAAGGTCACAAAAAGGTAAGGTTTTCACGTCATATTATGTGACTTCTACCTTCCGCAACGAGCTAATGAGTTGCAGAAGGAAAGGAGGGATAGAGATGAATATAAAAAGGATATTTCCTTTTCCTGTCCATCCCCTCCCCCATCAAAGCTTTTATTTATGTAGAAGGGAGAGGGGTGTAACAACACACTTACTCAATTTAATGTTTATTTCATTAAACCTAACTCTTTGCCGTCAGGAATCGAAGCGGAGGCGGTGATGCTGGGCCAGGCCATCAGTATGTTACTCCCCAAGGTGGTTGGTTACAAACTGATTGGGCAGCTGAATCCACTAGCTACGTCCACTGATCTTGTGCTGACTATAACAAAGGTTAGTGTAGTTTGTTTGTTTAGTAATGATTATTTAGTGTTCGTTTGACCAAATTAGCTGATTTCTTTTGATGAAGACATGTTTGTTTTATTTAGTGTATGTTATACATGTCTCAGTATGACCTTGTTTTATAGCGGGATGGAAATTTTGTAAACAAAGGGTTTTATGTTAAAATTCGGTAATTCTTTTTTTTTACGGCCAGCCTCACGCCAACCCTAGTCGGGTAATAATTTAGTTATATTTCTTTTAAACATTCAACAAGTTTAAACTTGTTTGGAAATGGTTCATGACGATAGTAGAATGGTGGATTCGAACCCACGACCTTGTGGATGGTTCGCAGTCCGCACCATTAGGCTATTGGCGTTTTCCCTTTACAATGCTTTAAAAAGTGTAACAAAGACCTAAATAAGGTACCCCTTGCGGAACTCGCCGTTGATTATTAGGGGTCAAGTTAATGTGGTCGAAATTGAACTCGAGTTTAAAAGTCTGGTTTATTTTGGTTTTTAAGATTTAACTAGGCAAAGCCACTTCTGATTTATCAATGTACATATAATCTAGGTCCTGATCAAATAACAGATGAGGGTATACATTTCTTATGCCGGATCATAGACCATTAGATTAGAGATTTATGTTTTCTTCTAGCATCTTCGGTCTCTAGGCGTGGTGGGCAAGTTTGTGGAGTTCTTTGGGCCCGGTGTGGCCGAGCTGAGTATAGCTGACCGAGCGACTGTCGCCAACATGTGCCCCGAGTTTGGTGCGACCGTCGCCCACTTCCCAGTTGATGAGAGATCGCTGCAGTATCTGGTGCAGACAAGTCAGTGGCCTTTTATATCCATAGTATCCACCCTAGTGTTAACTAAGTTTTGTGTGCCCATAGTAAGTTTTCAGTTTTATCAGTTTATTCAGTAAAAAAATATTAGCACATTTATTTCATAGATAATGAGGGTAAATATTTTGACAGTCTTGTTTATGGTTTTTTAAAGACGAATTAACTAATTTTTATGAATATTTTAATCTTTATTTATGGTAAATTTATTGCATTTGAGATGAGGTCTGACACTTGAATGGTAGGATTAGAGTTGTAAGGGAAAAGTGTGGCTTGAAAGAGGATGTGACTTAAATTGAGAAAGGTATGCTATGTATGCTTAGTTAAATTGTAGCAGATTTGTGTTAGAACAATTTTGAATCTAAACCATCCTCTCAAACTAATTTTAACCTCTTATTTTTTAATTAATAATTAAATGTAAGAGGGTATTTCGCTAGTGTCTGTATGAGCGGCTGTAAAGTACTCGAAACGTCGGGAAGAAAATCGTGAACTAACGCGATAAAGTTCGTGAAATTGTATTTATACCAATGTCTAGTATTCCCGTTAATATAAGAAATAATTATTTCATACTGAAACACAACACAAAATGTCATTCAAATAAACATTGCATTTATACCTTGTTTCACAGCAAGATGGGATTTTTGTAAACAAAGGTAAGCGTTAAAATTCGTAAACTTCAAAGTATTTTCAAACAAACAACTTTTTCTCGCATTACCTTATAACATTATCTATCCATATTATACAATTCCACTTCACTTTATCTCACGATTTACACAAAATTACAACATTACCGATGAAACTATAAAAAGTGTAATGGCCGCCATGTATGGTGAGTGACGTTTGTTTGTTTACAACAATCTTAACTCCCAATGAAACATAGCATACTTTTCTTTTCAGATCGATCCAACGAGAAGATAAAAATAATCGAAGCTTACCTCCGCGCCACCAAGCAGTTCCGTGACTACACCAATTCTAACGAAGATCCAATATTCTCTGAGGTAATTGCGAATTATAATATTTTGTACTAGCGAGCTGCCCCGGCTTCGCACGGGTAGCACTAAAAAAAAAACTATCCCATCTTTTAAGTTGGATGAAATTACACATAGTGACCAAAGTTCCAAGTAAATAAAATTTTAGATATTTTTTTACACGTTGGGTAACATTATTGGAGTATTACTAAGGATCCCTATTTTTTTTGAAAATATAATATAGCCTGTGTCATCCGTGGTTAGTGTAGCTTACCAACAGTGAAATAATTTTTCAAATCGGTTCAGTAGTTTCGGAGTCTATTCAATGCAAACAAACAAATCGTTCCTCTTTATAATATTAGTATTACCCTTTTCCCTATTTTAATTTCCCAAAATAATTTTGTCTCTAGCAACTCAAAAGAGCAATATTGCCTTCATTATTTTCTTTCTGATCTTTCAGGTGGTAGAACTGGATCTATCGACTGTGGTGACATCTGTGAGCGGG
>JWHW01039328.1:22075-35205 GCA_000931545.1 Papilio glaucus
CGGCCTCAATTCTACCGCGACGATAAAATGTTTTGTATCGGAAATTGGATTGCTGGCATTTGTGGGCCGGACCGAATCCTCGGCGAACCTAACCCCTATCATCTCTCTCTGCATTATCATGCTCTCCCCTTGTCTTATGCGGTTTTAGGTACGAAGGGAACAAAAACGAATTTACTTGTATTTAGTACAATACCTAAACATACATTAAAACGAAACCACGTTTATATCAATGCACGTAATAAAATTTCTTAACACACAAACGTAAACGCGTGCGTGTTTTCCAATTCTCTTCGTTGGAATCTTCCTTCAAATTATACAATTATTGATACTCTCAGAAATACAATTGATAGTAACATATTATCGAATAATAAATTTTCAACTCTCGTATATTTATATCCCAAAAAAGACCAGATCTATCCCCAGATCAGCCAGACTCAGACCAGCCTATCCCTATTGGTAATCGAACACAAACAAAAGTTATTTATTTAAACACTTCACACAAGCCCAATCACCAATTGGGTACGGACTCATAAACATGAGGTCGTGAGGTCGAATACAACATTCGACTACTGTCATGAACCTTCTCCAAATACAAGCTTAAGTTAAATTGTAATGTTTAAAAGAAATATCAGTTAATTATTTACACAGAATCTCGTAATATTTTTGTTTAAAAAAAAACTTTTGAGTGTACTTTTGGACGCAAGTAAAAAGTTGTACTTCTTTATAAAAGTACAGTACTCAAAGACATTAATGCATTTGATAACACTATCCATAAATAGATATTACAAGAAATTGATAGAATTCGAGACAGCAATGTAGTGACTGCTGACTGCTGACTTGCAATGAAAACAATTGCTGTCGGCAGGCCACAAGGCGGTCATAACACCCGGGTAATGCCGGGCACGTACGACCGACGCTCGGATTTCGACCGGGAATGCTGCCGTATTGAATTCACCTCACACCAGCTCAACCGTTGACGATTACACGTCAAAACTGCACACATAGTAAACCGCTGGGACTGGGAAGCTAAAATGTGAAGGTTGTGATAATGAAATAAGACTGTGATGACGAAAAAACAATGTCAGGGCGAGACGCTAGTTAAATTATACGACTGGATTAAATTTACCATATATTCTCGGTGAAGGGTAATGGAAGCTAGCAGAACTGTCGATGTACAACAAAAAAGTTATTTAAAAAGTTTCCACTTCTACATACGGACGCTCAGTAGCTAATGCATTGCAAATTGAAAGCGGTTTTAAAGAAAATTTAAATACGAAATGAAATGCAAATGAATTCTTCTGCATCGCAAAGAAGCTTTTAATATTTTATTATTACAGATTAACTTAAGCTTTAAGCAAAGCTTTTCTAAATAATCACCATCTCTTTCTGTTGCTGCTACATCATGATAGACCATCAACAGAGGTTCTCACAAATTTGCGTACTTCCCTCTTAAGAAATCTGTAGTAGAGCCTGCAACAACAAAATCTATTGCACGAATGGGCCGGCTCAACCGGTGAAATAACACGACTTCACAGAATACAATCGTGAAGTAGGAATATTTTAAACTTCTGCGTTTCGTCTGATCAGCGATGTGCCGGATGCCCAGTTGCCGTCCTCTTCCCCTTCCCAACGTTTCCTACAAAGGATAGGATGGAAAGAGGTAGAGAATTTGAAAGAAGGAAAGAATCCCTAGTCCACTAGGGAGGGGATCAATAGGATTTGTCCTGTCCACTCCTCTGGGCATTAAAGATGCAACGCATCTGCAACTAATTTGCTTTTTGCGGATGCTTATGGGTAGTGGTCATGTAACATCATGCGAACCGCTTGCTCCTTTGTCGCCTTATTCCATTAAAAAACATAGTTTGGAGTAGTCGATTTTTATACAACACATATTAATTACATGTGTTGTATACAAAACTCTTCTTTAAAATACAAAAAGTATTTTATTTTTTCAAAGATATCATAATAAATGTTTGGTTTTACCACTCTAGACATTAACGCATTCCTCTATAATATGAAGAGTTCAGGAGTGATGTACGATCATCGGTGAACTGCTTGCTATTGACGTCATTCATTAAAAAACTCACCTGTCGCGGCATTAATTTGTTTTGTTTTTTATGTTTTAATGGGAAAAAGGACATTTTATTTTCCAATTCATGCTCTTTCCGTCCAATCTTCTTTCCTTTCCTATCCTATCCTTATTAGGAAAAGATGGGAAGAGGACTGAAATTGGGCCTCCGGAACCTAACTCATCAATGCAAAAGCATTCACCTACTTCACGCCTGTCTTCTGTGAGGTCATGGTATTTTGCAGGTCGAACCGTCACATTCGTGCAATAGATGCCTTTGTTGCGGGCTCCACCAACATTGATTTGCGAATTCTTCGATAATACCCAAAGATATTCTAGGAACTGATCGCAGAAATTATATAATTATAATCTTCCATCTTCATTCTCCCTTCAATAGCTAGTCTCTATCCTTTTGTTGTTAATATGGCTCGCGTTCAAACAAACCATTCTTCGTTTATTGTAAAAGGAATTGAAAAAAGTTTCGTCAGTTTTTCCCTCTAACTTTGTCTTGGGTGACGCGGTAAAAACACTAATGCCAAACTACTTTGTAACACCTTTATCCGATCTGATACTCACCCCACTTAACATTAAGTGGGTTTGTCACAAGCATAAGGTTTTGTTTTTATTACAAAAATATTATTTTTGCTGTAAACAATTTTTTTTACAAATA
Organism: Papilio glaucus; assembly: GCA_000931545.1. Classification (NCBI taxonomy): domain Eukaryota; kingdom Metazoa; phylum Arthropoda; class Insecta; order Lepidoptera; family Papilionidae; genus Papilio; species Papilio glaucus. Next base: position 24,814 of record JWHW01039328.1, read on the forward strand.
CATCATTCATTTTGCATGTGAAATGAACCGAGCTTAATTGCGTTGGCAATTAGACGTCGCGGCAAGTAGAATGGAACTCCATAATTCATTAGTGTCATTAGACGCGACCAAATTTCGCAACTTTGTTTGAATTATCAAACATCTTTACAATTTTAATGAACATTAATTAGTTGGTAGTGCATCGTAGTCTCAGTTTACTTTATCTGAACAAGTACCACAGATAAAATATCAACTGGTAATAGATGTGACGGATATAATTTTAAAAGTGAGACATAAAAATTTTTATCGTCGTCTTCTCTAATAATTAACTATACATTAAATTGAATGTGTAAATTGTGACCACAGCCTTGAGTAAGGTAATTTTTATCTTATTAAACGTCTCTAAATAAACACGTTCAATTTATTAACGGCACACCGTCTTTTCAATATTGGGGGTAAGTGCGAAGTTTCAAGTTTGTTTTGGTAATTGTAATGCACCTGTTTCAAAATAACTGGGGCAGATAGGGCTTGGCATATCAACTTTTTAGTAATAATGATTTTAGCCCTCTAACGGTGACACCGGCTGGAATTGAAGTTGTAATCAGATTTGTAGACAAATATGACGTCAAATATTCTATTACATAATTACTGTAAGTATTATTTGTATTTTTTTATGTAAAATATAAATACTATTAATTAATGTATACTAATATTATAAATTCGTAAGTTTCTATGTATGGATGTTTGTTAATCTTTTACGCAAAAAGCTTTTAAGCTTTTTATCCCAGAAAAATGTACGGTCCCCGTGGGATGATAAGGCGATGTTTCCTATAGATTCCGAAACGGCTACTCGAGCGAAGCCGGGGCGGATCACTAGTAAAATATACTGGGAAGGACAGTCGATTATAGTACGAAATAAATTTACTTAACAACGAACATGTTGCTTGTCAAAGTATTCTTCCATTAATCATTTTTAATTATTTATTTTCCATTAATTTAGTTAGGTTATAGCTCAACACTCAAATGACCAAATCAGAAAACAATCATAGTTTTCTAATATATCTTTATTTAAATAAAACAAATACAAGCTTAAATTGCTTAACTAAAAGTTTAAAACAATCCTAAAAGTAAAAATACAAGAACAAATTATATATGATAGTATTTTTCTTTGTTTGTTCCGCTTAATGAATTCTAACGCAGCGGTCTCAGGTGTCGCTGCGCTGGCTAACTACATAATTTTAATTAGCTTGCACTTCTTTTAGGTTCCCGGTGTGTCTACTTCCTAATTACGTACGGTAGCATCGTAAAAAAAGAATTATACAATACATTTTTCTAAATTATGTCTCATATAAGTAAATCGGGTGCAATATATGATAGAAAGAGAGGACAATATAGGATACGAGGAGGACAACAAGAGAAATTTATGTTGCAATAGTGTGTGGCAGTGTTGGTAGGGGCGTCTAAGGCGAAATTTTACCGATCAGATTAGTGACATTAATACCAAAAAAGGCGGAATTAAGATCTATGAGCATGTATGCGTTGATGTATAATTGTAGAAGTGGTAAGGAATGTGTGCCAGAACCGTGCCAAATAGAAATCAGCAATCTTTACCTACCCCTTTGGGTTACTGGCATGAGTGTTTAAAAAGACTAACTTAGATCGAATCAACGATTTAATTTCCTGTGATCCTCACATTTAAACCTGCCAGCTTGTTTGGATTACCCGAAGGAATAGAGCAACAGGAAAGGAACAACACAGGATTAATTAAAAATGTGCATCATTTATTCGAATTCGCTCCGTCCATTCGCTCACTCGAATAAATTGAAACGAAATTCCAGCAAAAGAAAAATATTAAACATCCGAAAATAGTGTGTTGTGTTATAGCATGTGGCGTGGCTTTTTAAACGTATGTTCATACGCTATAAATAATGTGAAAATATCAAATCTTGAAGATGTAGAATACATTTTAATTTAATTTACATAGGTATGTTCAAAGCTCACATTTCACGACTCACGATTCCCTTAAGAAAAGAGAAACTTGTTAGAAGAAACATATGAATATTAGGGTAATTTGTATAAGTTCACCTTTATTTCGAATAAATCAGGTCAAAAGCTATCTCTGCCTACACTTGGATCGATTGCACTAAAACAAAAAATATCTTTGCTAGATTTCGTAAAAAGAAAATTCATTGAAGGAAGCAATGGTTAGTTAAACATGAGAACAATTTCTTTTCATAGAATTCTTCGTTCGGACTTTGATCTGGAGCATCATTGAATTGTTCAGTGATGGAATTAACATATTGAGTGGCGGCGTGTTCGGGGATTTCCTTCTATTCGATTCATTTACTGCACAAAAGGTTTCGACTCAAATAAAATCATTCAACGGTTCAAATATGAATTTTTCACTTAGTTTTTTAACGTATTTTCTTTTATTTGAACTTCATCAATAGCTGGAATCTGAAGAGTTTTTTGTTCTATGGTATTATAGTGATATCGCATTCCTTAAGGATATACAGAATCCTGCATCATGTCATCTCAATTAGGTGATTGTTTCTTTTTCATAAAGATTCTATTGAGTTATGACATAAATTTAGAACTTCCGAATGAATAGCAACTGTAACCATTATTATACTATGCATATTAGTAGGACAGCTAGTTCCACCATCCGACTAAACCGTTTCCCCACAAATCTAGACGATTACATTATCGTAGGATCATGTTTCTTTGGCACATATTTAGTATTCGAATAATGAGATCTAGCGCCATCTCCCAGAGTTTTTAATAAATACCAGGGACATTTTTGTCAACCGATTTATTATCCAATGATTGAGTTGGCCAATAGATGGCGCTAAAATTAAGTTTTTTTGAAGAAATCAGCCTTTTTACAGATAAGAACTATTTAGAATAATTAAAAAATGAAAACGAAATTGCATTACATAGTAATATGTAACTTAAGAATAATTGTTATGTAATAAGATTATAATACATTATTATCATATTACGTAAACCCATTAAATTCGCAAACATGTGACATTCACCAACCCGCACTGGACCAGCGTGGTAGATTACGGCCTGTCCCTCTCTCGGAAAGGAGGCCTGTGCCCCTGCTGTGGAAACATACTAAAAAGGCTTACATTACCCCACCTTTAGGTCATTCACATTTAGGCATTGTTACCAACTGTACGGAGCCTAATGGTTTTCTAATTGATATCCTTAATTCAATGTCTAATTGCCGACGCAATTAAGAACGCATCATTTGGCATGCGCAATTTTTATGCAAAAAATTGTTTGTGAAAGAATTCTTTGTCTTCTGGATTCAATAACTTCCCTTTTATATTTTTATAACATTCACTTTAATGTTACCTAGGTAGATTATATCGGCAAGGGAATTGTCTTCGATCACACTGGTGAAAGTTGGTAGGCCTCCCACCAGATGAACCGATAATCTGGTAAAAGTTGCGGGAACCCACTGGATGAGGGCGGCAGAGGACCGATCTTTGTGGGGAGGCACAATGGGGGAGGGATCATGGGCACGATCAGTAGTGACCAAATATCGACTGGAACGACGACAATGACGACACTGATTAAAGAAAACTTAAGTACAATCAATTATTCCCGAGGAGGATGATACTTTGCCAAAACCACATAAGTGGGAAAAGGACGAGGAGATGACGGTGATTGGCTATCCGGCTATAGACAATTTTTAAATAATATATTTGTCTATGTGTGATTCATTGCGATGATGGTTATGGTGGTTATTTTAATGGCCTCATAAGATAATACTTCGATCGAAATAGGAGATAGAAGTTGATTTGAACAAAGACGAACCCTATTCTCTGTTCTGTGTTGGGTTCATCTTAGCCTTATGTTTAAATGTGGAATAAAGTGGTCTATTGCAAAGATACTTACTACTTACCAATTTAGTGTTGAATCAAACAAAATTGATTGAAACTTCATCATCTCCCTGCCCTTTTCCCACTTAGTCGTCACAGTATGACCGTAGTTCATACAGTATAGGTTTTGGCTTTGGTTTTTACGGCCGCCTGCCTGACGGCAATCCTCCTCAGACATTATGAAACTTGCTTAATCAAAATAGTGGTAAGGTTTTTCATCTTAATTCAACTACATTCTACTTTAAAAATGTATAAAATCAAGCCAATAAGTTTGTCTAAATTTTTTCAAGAAGGAAGGAAATCTCGAAATTTCGTCGGCAAAGTAGAAAGTAATACGTAAGCGGCTGACCGAGGCGGCAGTGATCAGGGAGATCCGGCCGCAGCGGATGTGTTGCAAAAGATATTCATGTCACGTTAGATTTCGGTAGCAATCGGGATCGCGCCAATATTGAATCTGCCTGCCGCACTTAAGCCTCGCTCACACCACCATCTGAAATAACAGTCTTTACTCACTTACTAAGATAACTTAATGTATATTTACTTTATACATTTTTTTTAAATAAGCACCAATAATATCTGATCTTATTTCGCAATACATGGTAGGTAGTGGGTTGTTACACCATTAGACTATTGCCGTTATGTCTGTAAACTTTAAATCGAAAATGTTTTAAAGTCTTACAATATTATATTTAGGGTTTTATAGTAGATACAGCGTGTGCCCTTGCTACTCAATCCTTTGTATTAATTAATTTACTGCATTGCATAGGTAGTTCAGTCTATAAAAAATCGATTGTTAAATTGCTCACCAGATGTCGCATTTTAATCAAATCGTATTTAAAATCTGCTTTAGTTCTGACAATGGAGCTGGGCCTCGACACTGCTGTTTTCTTTTATTTTTTAGAAATATTGCAAATAAATATTTTCTGAATCAGTGAATTGTATTGTGTCTGAACTAATATCCAACCTATAAAATTTTGACGTAAAAATCTATTGTTCAAACACAACTCGAATGAAGTACTAAATAACTCAAAACATAGTAACTACATCAGATCTTGTTCCGGATCAGCTCTATCTGGATTTCAAAACACTAACGAATACAGATATCCCAATCAGGCGGCTGTCGGACGTACAGACGCCGCTGTGTAAAGTTGCCTTTCTTTTTCTCGCCGCCATCCAGATTGCTTTGTCAGTCGCAAATGTTCTAGAATCGACTAAATTTTAATACAGCCAAGTATTTTACTACATCGTCAAACTGAAGTAGACTACATTTTAAAATATTAATATCAATTTTATGCCTTCCATGTCGCAGGGATCATACAAAATGAAAGAAGACCATAAGAGTTATAATTCTATAATATGGTTGAATTTGTCACAGTAACCAAAAGCTATTAAAAAGTTTGTATTTAATCTAAAAGTCCAACCAATCTTACCAATATATTAAATTTGTTGAGATCTTAGGATTGTATCAATTTGAAAGAAATTTTGTTTTTTTTATATATTAACATGTCTATATCTACAAATTCCTCAACTATTCTAAAAACTATAGACGCACCGAAGCGTGATTGTGGTGGATTTTTTAGAAGATACAAAAACGTTTCTTAAATCGGAAACTTACCTTATTTTTTATTCTTATGTACTGCTTGCCTCTTCTTTCCTAATTTTCTTCCTGATCTTAACAATTCTTTTCTAAGTAGATATCGACAATGATGGATGCAATTGCAAAACATTTTGTAAATAGACTTGAGTTAGGATTATCATTTAACATTACATTTGTCGATCCAGTTTTAGTTTTACATTTGTCAATCCAGTTTTTGTTTTACATTTGTCGATCCAGTGATAATTTGCCCTTAATATCAAAAAGGCATCAAACATCGATCGGAAGTGATTCGTTGATTTGTAGTAATCAAAGCGGACTGCCACAATGCGTCGTAGTTCATCAGGAGGCGCGGGATATTCCGGGCACGTTCGCCGGATGCCCGGGACCGGAACGGCTCGTGTCCACAGATATTGAAATCCCTTACCAACTCTCCAACCTAATTGTATATCACAGAAACTTTAAACAATGGAAAATATTATGAGTCAATGTTGAGAAGACTCTTATCCCCTGGTCAATTATAGCATTCTTTAATATATCAGTAATATAGAAGTAGATTAGAAGTGGCTAAACGATTTCTGTTACGCTACTTTGGACTCTATTCCCAGACATATCAAATTTTTAGGGGTATTTTTCAAAATCCACTGTTGTTTTTAACCGACTTCAAAAAGGAGGTGGTTCTCATTTCGATTCGTATTTTCTTTATGTATGTATGTACACCGATTACGCTGACATTAATGATTCTTATTTTGTTCGACAACTAGTGCTCGCCATGTGGTCCTGTCCATTTTTTTCTCAAGATCCAACTTATGGATTATGCTATTTTTTTCGATTCAGTATTAATTCTTATCCAAACAAATATGTTTGTAAGCTAGAGTATTAAATGTAGATTATTAAGCTTTTCACACTATAACGTTATAACAGATAGTTAAGAAGATATCAAAAGTTAAAATTACAAAGTAAGTAAAAACTACGCGCAAGTAATTTCAATCGCCGCGCAGTAAAGGGCCAGGGTTAGTAATGTGTTTTTTACCTTTTTACTTTTGTTTATTATCTTTCTTTGTTTGAAAGTTGGATATTATCAAGTATTTCCATATAAATTTGATCAAGATCTGATCAGTTGTTTTTGAGTTATTCTCAATAACGCGTATTTAATTAACTTGGACTACATTGATGGTGTGAAGTTGGTTTTGTTTTTGCTTAAAAAATGTATTGTAGGAATTTTTAGAAAAAGTTAGCAAACTTTCGTACTTCGAAAATAGTAATTTCCAAGTTGCGGTGCAACAGTTCGCAACACGAAGCGAATTGTGGTATAAAGTTTTAAAACAGGTTTAATCTCTTAAAAGCCTCTTTTGTAGAGCACGAACCTTTTTAGGCCGTTCTTAAGCAGCTTTAACTGAGGAAATTTTTTACTAGTGCTTTGGTATTACAGTGCGCTTTTGCTACATTTTCATTTTGTGGGACAGGGTTACACCTGCAACTATTCTGATTCATTCATAGACATTTCACTTGTTTTTTTTTAAAAGAAATGAGACATGTTTTATGATATATTCAATTGCCACTGATGGGCCATGGTTACAAGTATTATTCGGTGCATTTGTGATAGTCAAAAGAAAATAAATAAAGTAAAAGAACACGTTTTCGGATTTCGGACAACCGGCTAACTATATATCCTTTAATAATAACTTAAAGTCAAACAGACTAAGGAGTAAATTCACGGTGTCAATGCAACTCACGCATCTGTATAATAACGTGACCACTAAAATTGTATTTGCACTGAATCACCGCACAGTATAATAGTGGTAGATTCGTATTTTCAAATAATCTTAATTCACTCAAAACACTAAAAGTATTTTAAATTGCCGCCTTGTTGATTGAATGTTGTTTTACAACTGATTGAAAGCCAGCTTTGGCAATTTGTCCAAGTCTGATCTAATTTGTATTTCAATCAGTTGCCCGATTTTGCACGCGTCAAAATTAAATGAAGGATTACACATTCGAATAACTTGTTTCGGTTTTGTCATTTCGAAATAAATTTAAATGGCAGACAATAATTTGTAAATGTATTAAAATAAATCAACATCATTTATACACATCATCATCCATTTCTTATAGAAGACTAGCGGCCCGCCCCGGCTTCGCACGGGTGCTTAACAAAAAAAATATAAATAAAAAATTTCTATCGCCTATGTTCATCAGGGATAATGTAGGATTCTAATCGTGAAAGAATTTTTCAAATCGGTCCAGTAGTTTCACAGCCTGTTCGATGCAAACAAACAATCAAATCTTTCCTCTTTGTATGATGTCAAGTGAACGCTACCCATAGACATCTGTAACAAGAAAAGAGTGAATAGGTTGTTACTAAACTAGTGCGTACTATCTCTCGACCACATAACATCAGGTGGGACCGTGGTAAAATGCTAGTTTATTCAATATAAAAAAGATGCAGATGCATACAACATAAATAGAAAAAAAGATATTTCTTATTTCTATCCATCCCCTTCCCATCCTTTCCTTAACAGACAGGAATGGTAAGAGAAAGAGGACCAGAAATAGACCTCCGTCACCAGGCGAAACGCAGAAAACCGAAAAAAGAAGGTTAGTGGCGCCGCTGTTGTTAAATAAATACACTCTATGTCATCACTCTTCTCTTACATCTTGCCCCAACTTCTTTTGGTAAAGGTATCCTGAAATTCAGTATAAAATTTACCTAAAAGTGATAAAAATGTAAGCTCCAAAATACTCGTGAACACATTCATGTAGGTCTGACGAAAAACCTTGTTTTTTTTTAACCGTTACATTCCGCCGAGTTCGGGGAAAATATTCGTGCATCAAAACGAAAGACTCCCCCGAGAAATTCCATTGCAAAAATGTGAAAGGCTTAAAATATGTGTGTGAAATTCGGCCCCACCTGGACAATGGAAAAGCTCATTTTTATATTTTAACGGCCACAACAATTGCTTTGGCAGAAATTGGATCGTTTGTTAATTTAAAATATTTGTTTTTATATTTATTTACTTTTAATTATGCTTTTAAAACTAAATGCTTAAAGAAGACGTTGTGCCCCAGTGCATTAAACTATGACAGTAGTCGCATCGTCCTCTATTTCTGACCATAAACACTCAAATTTCCGCAACTATCTTCAGATTTAACGAAACGCAAACTATTTTAACAGGGCCTTATATATATCAGCTAATGTATTTAACAATTAGTTATTAGGCACTTTACTCAGATTTCGTGAAACACTGGGAATTGAAAAAATCATCAACTATTTGACTAATATCAAACGCAACAAACCTATTTTTTCTTTGATAAACATTCAAAAATTTACATCTACAAATTCTTTTCATTGTCTACTAATTATTTTTACCTATCTATCATGTCCAACTTAACGAACCCAGCCTTTAATGATGTTTCATTCTAACTTAAACTTTATAAACTGTGCACCGCGGTTTCACCCGCCATGCATTTAATTTAAACGAAATAATTATTACCTACTTTTTATTTATGACTTATTATTATTAATAATATTTCTTTTTATATTATTATTAATAATAATATCATTCGCACCAACTGTTCGAAGGTTCCAATCAGTCGGTGACATTGCACTCCCAAATCACAGCTCGGGAATCAAACTCGTTTACTGTTTTCTGTTATAAAATAATATAATACTCAAATAAATATAATACTATGGATGTTTGTTATTCTTTCACGCAAAAACGGCTTAACGGATCTGGATGAAATTTTTCACAGAGATAGATTATAGTCTGGAATATCATATAGGCTACTTTTTCTTCCCGGAAACATGTACGGTTCCCTTGGGATACCTTTTTTTACAGGTGCATATCTAATATAAAAGGCGATTCTGAAATGGCTACCCGGGTGAAACCGGGGCGGATAACTAGTATGCTATGGTTACGGCAGGGAGCTAATTAAAACTACGCATTGTTAATTTAGAATCCCGGCACGTTTACCGCGCGCCGAGAGCTTTGAACAAAAGCATAATCATCAACATACACTAAATATACTACTGATATATGCATAAAAACAAATGAAGTAAATTTAGGGTAAGAATAATGAAAAAATATTACCCAAGTTTTTTTTTTTAATTTTGTCTTTTGTATAGTAACGATGAAAATAAGTAAACATTTTTAACTGTACTTTTAAGACATAAGTTTTGGATATTATAAAAAAATGTTGCTACGAAATTTTTTTAGCATAAATATGTATGTAGAATATAAGAAATGATCATTGTTTGGTCTAGAATGGAAGAAGTATTGATGATATATCTACCAAGTATGTTATTTTAACGAAATGAAACCCTTATTAACTCTATCATTATTGTTTTTGAAGTTAAAACTTCTTGAGGCACGCTTGACTTGGACAGTAAGCTGGTGAATGCGCGACGAGAGCGTTACGAAAACTGTGATTGGGCGATCGGAAGTTATTTGAATTTGGAACAGTTTTGACGACCTTTTTTATTTTTTTCTTGTATTTAATTTTGAATTTTATTGTTAAGAGACAAGGGTTTTTTGTTGATTATTTACTATTGTCGAGCCAGTTTTCACTTCTGTCAGCAGTCCTTATCACTGCCTGCGTTTTTTATAGCACAATGAGAAGCTGTATGTTATATTAAATCACCAAGAAGCTGAAACGCTCAAACAAAGCAAGCCCGTCTCCATAGCAACCGCCTCTCCTTCGAGACCGTATTAGCTATAACGTAATTGCAATAGATTAATTTAACCAAACAGTATTACAGTCCGAGGGGAATTTGTGATATATTGCAAGTAATTTGCGGCTTTCTCTTGTGGTCGGGCCTGTCGAATCATCAAACGCATACCAAAGCAAGTACATTGAGTGACGTGCGTCTTTGTCATTGGACTATTTGAATTCTTAGACAAATGTCTTAGCCCGAGATATCACTTG
>JWHW01039328.1:46598-63290 GCA_000931545.1 Papilio glaucus
ATCACAATAAACATTTACAAACTGACGGAACGTTAGCGGAATTGTAAGAATATATGTTAATAAAAATATTTCATTTGTTTTAATTTCGAAGAGAAATCATCATCTCAATGATTCACTGATTAATGACCTGACATAAGAGGATATTATGGACACCTGTACTAAATAAACATGCGTGAACAAATTAAAAGGACAAAATACCATAAAAAACCTCTTTATCTTATCATAAGTATGTACACACGCACATGATCGATGTTCAAATACATGGTGAAGAGTGGACGAAAAAGGGGTGTCTTGTCCTGGTAGTTCTTGGTCGAGCAGGCCGATATTCTTCGCTGGATTACATCTCCGTAGGCTTAACGTGGGATACGAGCAGCAATCTTTATGACACATCAAATACATAGATAAATTTTCCACAATCTCTAAGAGAAGACTTTATTCCACTATTCATAAAGATAAATAATTTATATTTCTACTATCAAAATATTCTAAGCTTTTGATAAGACTTCGCATGAAGAATATTAAAGCGGGGGCGCTTTTGAGAAGAGCTTTTCAATCCGCGCCGAATAAATTCTAATATAGAACGCATTCCTGTCACGTCTGATTTTGTTTCGAGTCAAGGCAACGCCTAGACCTATCCGGACTACTATCTACCGTTAATAAGGCTTTGTTCTAGTGCACACGACTCAATAAATTATCAACAAAACATTGACATGTTCCTCACCTTAAAGTTCTATACGTTTTAGTTAAATGTATGCATAATCTTCAAGTACTAAGATCCTAAGAGGCTACCGTATACTGACATATAGCATAGTATCGTATGCGTTTATCGTAATAAATTAAATTATAATATTAGAAATTATAAACTCGATCAAGCAAAACTTAGTTTAGCTTAATCGAGTTTATAATTCGATTCTAATCTTAGTTTTCGTGTGTGTTTAGTTTATGTTGGTGAAATGTAATTCAGAGCTCGAAACTCTGTTAAACTCGTAAACCGAGATTAAGTCGAACTGATCGCGTTTATTTTCAACGGTGAAAGAGATTTCACCGTTGAAAATAAACGCGTAGGGGAGACCCTACCTTATTGCAATTAAATTAATACAAGGCACTAACGATTTGTTCGTAATATAAGGTGCTATTAATTTAGGCATGAGCCTACGGAAGTAACGAGTTCGTAGCATAGGTGCTACGAAGTCGAATGTGCAAACCTGAGCAGTTGTGGCGTCAACAAGACGTAAAAATGCTGTATTTTCGTGCTGAGGCGTTGTAAAAAACCGATCAAATAGCACATAACACTTAGCATCGTGATTTTATTTACCCCCACCCCCTCAACCCCCTAAAATTTAATAAATCTTTCTTTGTAGATGGAATTATTAATTTAAAAATGTCTTATATATTCAGTAAAGCTTATGTCCAAGAGTGGATTTTTATAAGTTGATACTTGTATGGTAAACCGGGTATATATAACTTAACCATCAAGTTAAGAATCTGTACTTGCCTCTAAGAAAGCATTCACATGAGAATGAAAATAAAAGACAAAAATCTTTATTAGAATTGGTGGCTGTTTGATAATTTGCATAATCGAACTGTAGGCGAAGCCTTAGAACAAAGTTCAATAGTATCTATCGCATTATAATGTACTCCATATTATGTAAATCGGGATCCAGCGGGCCACCCTAATTTGGTATTCGTGGAGGACGAACTTAAACTTATTTACATCGATACGAAACTTTCAAGTTGTTTGAACTATGTTGTAAATACATATGTGATAGTACGAGTTTTCTTCGTTTTCAACTTTACTCGATACATATTATCTTCAGCATTCTGAAAGGAAGTCAATATAACAGTTTATAGTATAAAATTTTAATATATGTACAAATTGTCATTAGTACATACCTGTGTTTGACAAGTATTAGTCAATTTAAAAACCAAACTTCCCATTCTATTGCCATCCATGTATATGAATGTAATAACAGCTCACACTTCAAAATAATTCAAGCCGCTTAGTCTATAGGAGGACGCAGAACGGAAAAATACATACATGCATATGCGCGAAAAGATTTTGGTATTTCTAGATCAGTCGAGTAAAGAAATATCAGCAAGGAAGATTCAAGTATGAATCATAAAGATCTGGGAAGCATAAGTAACAGTTACAGGACAGGGGCAATATAATGGCATCTGCTGCTCAGCGGCTTATCTATTTGCCGAATTGATCGTAGAAGTGTCTCTCACAAAACATCGGCGAAATTAGACGTGTTAATACTGTTACGTTTTGTCAAGTAAGTCTCTACGTTAAGTTCTTTTTAACTATCTACATAAGACCAGAAATACACGTGCGTTTCTTATTGCAAATGTTTATAGACTAGCAGTGGACCGAGCTTCACTCTGCGTTGACTTTTATATGTAAGATCGTGTTTTTTTTTTAATTATAGCGCCATCTAACAAAAATTGAGCAATCAATAAGTTAGCTCTTGACAACGCTCCAACAACAGATAATGCAAATACCTATCAAAAGATGGCACACATAATTATTTTACGTGTCATATGTCATGGTACCTGTATTTATAACAGTATAAAAATACTTGTTTTTTTTTTTAAACTATACGATAATATACTGTTTAGCATTGTCGGTATTTAAAAATATCTTGGAGATCTGCCTGCTCTTAACGTTTGCCGACCTCGTTAGTTTTTCAGCGGACAACTCGTTTTCTTTTTGTGCTCGTTAAAGGCATCACGGACCGCTGTTTCGTTAGTTTTGTATTACTTTACAGTTTCCTTTTGGTTCTGCAGCAGAAAGTTTGTCACAGAATCATAAAGCACTTTTATTTACATCACTGTGCTTGAGAGGTTGAGTTAGGTTACTTTAAATCTGGAGAACGGAAGTCGGAACAATTCGGACGGCTTTTACCATTTTTTAAGTTGAAATCTATTTATGATGCTGTATTTGTAGCTTAGTATCTAGGTATAAAATAACAATCACATTTAAAATGACTATAATATGCACTTTTCAATACATAATCTGTGCTCACTTGACGTATGATTTCACTCTAGATTCCTTATTATTTTGCATCGAATGAACTCTATAAAGGCAGAGAGTAACTGCTATCCCAGTTGGATTAAAAGATGTAAGAAAATTTTCCTTGTTTTGTATTAGAAATGTCTAAAGGAAGAGGTGGCTGTGTTGCACAACAGGTATGAATAAAAATAAAGAAATAGTTTTCAATTGTTTCCATGAAGAGCTCAATATATTGCCCCTAATGACACAGTCAGTACCATAAACTAGTATACTTTGCGTATCGACATTTCCTTCTATGCAGCCTTGTGCCCTGCCCTGTCCAATAGCTTTACATAAAATTCTGTATTGTGTGTTGTAGGACACTCCATTTATATATATTCGTGCATGCTGTGACTACAACAAATTCAATATTTTGAAAGTAGATACTTCGAAATTAGGTTAAAATTAATAAAAACGGACAATAAGTAGCGTAAGATGATATTGAGAAGTTTAGGCTGCCAGCACACGAGATAAAACCCATTTATGTAAATGTCTACCTCACGCTCGGATTTCGTGAGAACCGGGACTAATAATGCATTCAAACCTAAGAACTGCTTCTACTGGGCGAGAAGCGAACAACGATAAGTCGTTATCTGTGCCTGTAGTAGAGTTAAACAGCTCATATTTCAGATAAACATCAAAAATACATTTTTAATTTGATCACTTTTCAAAGCTAAGGCAACACTGAAAAACTTATTATCTTCAATGTTCGTTATAAGCAACAACGAAGTTGGATTCTATTGCAGATACAACCCCTTAGAGAAGTCATAACAAAGCAGAAGAAAAGTTTGAGGAAACGTAATAAAAAATCGAGCACAAATATCGAATATCAGGCAAGCTTCTTGTGTTACCAAATTTGCGGCGAAACTTTCGGCGTCAAATCAGACCCGAAAAGAAATGTAAACGTTCGCCCGACATCAATCCCTTTCCTTGTTTATTCAGAATCAAATTTAGAGAAGTTCTTTTCAACTTAATCAGATCTAAGTTATTTCTTTTAGAAGATATTTATTTACATATATTTTAGATATTTAATTAGACTTCCTGGAATAACGACCGAGGAGGGTTGGCGGCATGGAGGCCGTAGAACGTAATAAACTGTAGAACGTAATAATATATATATGTCACAGAAACAAATAGCTCAAAACAGTAAAAAATATGAAAAAATGAGTTGGAAAAAAATTAATATTAATACAAAAATAATAACGAAAATTTTGTAACATAGCTTTAATTTAGTTTTAAAAGAACTATGTGATTCCTTTTCTGTGTAGAAACTTGATGAAGAATCACATAGACGTTGTGAGACCATGCGGAAATTAAAACCTAAAATTTGTCTGAGTGTGCTCATTTGAATTGTAAAGCCCCCTTTGAGCGCCTGCCAAAGCCTGTCGCTCCGGCAATTAAACTTTTTTATGGACAGCTAAAGCCGCTTTAATGTGTGAAAAAAATTACTAATACATAGTCAAAGGGTTTTCTTTATTCACAATGAACATCCAGGCGACCTGACCTCTAAAGTTCTCTACAGAACCATACGGACGGACAGATCATACAAGAGTACAAATAGTTAAATCATCACGTGGAAAAGCTAGTCGCATCGTCAAATCCATCTGAAAACATCAAAATATAATGTTAAATGAAAACGACCGCATTACATTGACGAAAACATTGACGTTGGGCGCAGCCACCCGCTCCTAACTACGCTTAGTACGCGCATACATAACACATGACGTATGCCGACCAATAACAACCAATGTCGAGTGTAACGAGGAGCCAGATTATCTCCTTTAAGCTTATTGTAAAATGCAAGTAATAGAACTTGTGTTATCTACCTTACCACATGGACTATAAGGTTCCATGTGCAAATTCAAGCATAACTTTATTATGAAAATAAAACTTCAAAGAGACAAGAAGAGAATAGACACGGCCGTAAGGAAAGTAACGAAATATTTTACGACAGTTTCTGTCCTTTAGGTTACGCATCAATTTTATTTTATTCCCAATATTTCTTTTGCTCGTGTTTGGTTCTTACTTCATTTTTATTCTCGTTTTCTTCATATTCAATATATTTCGTTTCCGTTTCAGTGGCTCGTGAAAATTCAATATCCTGTTACATAAACGTGTGCTTTATTACCATTCGTCATAAAAACCCCAAGCATGTATGAGACTTGTGACAATATTCCGTCGGTTTTTTTATAAAAATACGCCCAAAATTGTGACCAACACGTCTAACGCCATGTTCGCACTGTCAAAGACATTTACATAAAACATGCTGTTATTTCCCTCCCTGTCTCTGAAAAAAATCAGAGGACAATATGTTTTATGTGAATGTTTTGGCAGTGCGAACTCACGGTTACACATACTTAACTACAAATTCCATTCATGGCGGCGATGGAAATAACAAAAGATATAACTGTGAGACTGGGTAGTACCACAAGGAAAACTAATTATGAAACCAGTAATAGAATAGAACCACACTATGGTTATTCCGGTTTAATAGTCACCATAGGCTCGTAGTATTCATATAAACAAAAAAATACCCTATAAATCCTATGTATGGATTTATGGATGTTTGTTACTCTCTCACGCAAAAACTACTGAATGGATTTTAATGAAACTTTACAATAATATATCTTATACATCAGAATAACATATAGACTCTAATTTATAAGGATGTTGTGTGAATTGTACAAAATATAATGATAAGTGTCAAGTAAGTAGAAAAAATATGCGAAATATTCAGGTCAATTATAATAGGGCTCAGCTTAGTCTGGAAAATCGTACGTAGTTAGTACCTTATAAAGTAATTAAATCTTAGTTATTATGTTGTAGTTTTTTTTTTTAATTGAAAACAATATTGTGGAACAAATGTTGTATTGTAAAACACGATAAAAATTCATAAACAGTATTGTAATCTTTCACCACTGCTTCTGACTTCATCAGGAATACAAACAAAAAATTTACATACGCTAATCGCCGCAGCAATTAGTACCAAACACCAAAACTCCCTTGTAATCAAGCGAATGCACAACCAAGTTAAGAACTGAAATGTAACAATTATGTAAATTACACGGCGTAGAGTTTGCCCGGACGCGTAAGAAATTCGTCTGTGGGTAATTTAAGCAGACGCTAAACACGACCTCTATTGCCAAGTGTTGGCAACGCTCTTCAGTCACATTGTTGTCTTTGGCAAAAACAACGGCCGCGCTAATTTAACGCTCCACAGTCTCCGGCAGACGTCAAAGGGAATTTCAATGCATGTAGTCTATTTGAGCGTGGAATGCAAATTAGAACAAGGTTTTTACAAACGCAATTACTCAGAACTCCTTTACTACCAGTACCGATCTAAATATACAGCATTCTGCGTACAATTTGTTGTTTTAGACGCGTATTATAATGTATGTTTGTATTATAATAAGCAAGTTTATTCCATGATGAAACAACAAAATTATGATACATTTCTATAAGCAATACACGTGTACAATACACCAAGATTGTTTTGATACCTTGACACGTGCAACGGTTGGACACTGTATAATGTCTTATATCTCATGCTCTCGCACGTCTTAACGTGCATAACGTGCAGGTGCAGGTGTCATAACGTGCAGGACATATCTTGTAGATGTATGCGTTTGTTTCCTTTTAGGGTCGGTTTGGCTTTTTCGTTTCCACGACTGTCAAATTACAACGATACAAAAGTAGTTTTCACTTTAAAAGTACTAGGAATTGTTACGGCTAATTTATATTTAAAGCAGTGGTGGCTCAGTGGTTCATACCATTACGAACGACTTACGTACTGTAGGTCGCGAGTTCGAACCCAAGCGCTTTACTTTGTGCAATTCATTTCATCACCACTGCTCCAAAAACGATTAAGGAAAACATCGTGAGGAAACTGGCATGTCTTAGAACCACCAAATTCGAACACACACACACACCAACCCGCACTGCCGGCCAGCGTGGTGGATAACGGCCCCTTCCCTGCAGATAGAAAACATACTTAAAAAGACTGATTTATTATATCTAAGAGATTCAAATATAATTACGATAATCAACATTATATTCATAAAAAAATATTTTAAAAATCAATAACTTCACATAAGTCAGTACTTTAATACATTTAAGACCTCTTTTTAACTACCGAATTATTTTTATGTTTGTACATTCTCTCTCTCATTAAGCTGGTCTTCAGCATCGTTTTATTGGTCCAAATTAAACGGAGCTTCCTGCTATTACACTAATAGCGTTTAGCAATTCATTTGATACCGTCTTGGTCCATCCGAATTGCTTTCATCGAATCTAATTCAATTCAACCGTTACTCGTTTAGACAGAATTTTAAAAACTTTTTTCTCTCTTGTTACCTCTCTACAAAGTATTTGTAGTAAAGCGTGTAGTGGTAATGGGCAGCAGGAAACGACGAATGTCATGCATAATGTACTTATATAAAATCTATTTATATAACTAGCTGGCTCGGCAAATTTCGTTCCGCCTTATAATTAGTTAACGCCTCGCAAACCCCTTTGCGGGTGGAATTTCGTAAAAACCGTTCTTAGCTGACCTCTACTCGGCGAAAGGACTCCTTACAAATTTCAAGTCTCTAGGCCATATGGTTCCAGAGATATCGTGACGAGTCAATAGATACGTGGAAATCTCTAAGAGACTTGAAATTTTGCACACATTTCTGGTATTCCACAGACGAGCACTTAAAAAAGATTTTTCTAAATTCATTCACAGGTTTAAAATAGGGTATGAAAATTTGTAGGGAGAAATATTTGTAATCCAAAATAAGTTGAACTCAGAAGTATATGATCATTCTATCAATAATTCTAAATAGGGTTCAGATTAGGCTGGTTAACTATCTAGCTGGATAATTAAATTGTACGCCTGGGCACCGCTAGTATATATTTATTTAGGGGATCAGATAGTTTTAGTATACACCAGAAAAAATGTCTTACAATTATTCTATTCATTGATAAATTCATTTAAAGTTGAATTAGTAAAGTCAGCTCCATATGGCATAATTTTAATATCTAGATCTGCATTCCGGTGTGTAAATTGTTGCAGCCCGAACAATCTGCCTGCGCCGCAATATTGTAGCAACTTCCCCCGCACAGCGCCGTGCGCTCCGGACTCCATCGCAACCAATAATAATCTTGTTTCTGCACAACCTATGCAATCTAAATTTCGAAACATTTATGCAGCATGTTAAATGTCATATTATGTTCGTGAATGATATTTTGGATGATTTTGAAATACAAATATGTTTTTCTTCTATCCTTACTACATATATAAGATAATGACAGATATATCTGCACAGCCTAAACTATTGGGCCTGGAGACTTGAAAATTTCCATAGAAATTTCAGATATTACGTAGACGAGTACTTAAAAATGATTGTTCAAAATCCCCTAAAGGTTTAAAGTAGGAGGAAAGAGTGTATTGAGACGTCACTCGTGTTTTCCTGATAGTGCTCCCCGTGCGAAGACGTGGGGCGATCGTTGGGAAAAAACAGTGTCTGTATGTACGATCAAAATAAGATTTCCGTGAAAACCAAACTTTTTATAGCACGAGAAAGCCGAACAATATTTGAAAAATATACGAAAAATTGTCTAAAATGTGAGAAGAAAGAAGTGGGTAGAATTGGTTGGTTTGCCTTAAATCCCATACATTGCTACAATATAATAATAATAAATATAGACAAATAGAATTCACAATTACAATGAAATTTGTTAAATAAAATTTGAAATAACAATAAATATTTATGTTTGTTTTTAGTTTACAAAAAACCTGAACTTAATTTTTTGTCATAAACACTCGCCTTTGTTGTGTCATTACGCTTGTATTGCGTTGTCTAGGAAATGATGGTCTCAGTTGCTTATTGCTTTGAAAACACAAAAAAATTGAGATGAGGGGGGAGTCTTGGCATATACTACCGGTGGTCACCGAGGGAATATGGAGCTAAAAAATTGCTAAAGGGTCACGTAGCAACAGTACGTTCCATAATAAGAATACTCATATTTTTTCAAGCACATATTAATAAATATTGTGAACTTAGTTGTTTACCTTTTTTCACTCAATGTAGCGAAAACCCTCTATAAGGATAAATAAACTTTCTACCCCTTGAATTTCCCACGCGGACGAAGCCACGGGAAAAACTAGTTCTATATATAAATAGATAGACTACATTTAATTATTGATAATTTAAGGTTTATTTCGAAGACATTCAAAGTTACTGATAAACTCTTGAAGCATTTTTTTCTTATTAAAACTCAACAAGTCGATATACAAACTAGAATAATTACATTGTACCACGAAATAAGACCACTAGCGCCACCTACATATTACAATATAAAATATTGTGTTGGCATATAGAAAAAGCGAACAAAAAATTAAGTTTATTTCTTATTAATAAAAATATAACCTCAAAATATTGTGTCATTTTATCTGATGTTCGACCCTTTATTGTTCCATCTTTAACAATTTAAGCCGGCCCAAAATAAAGTTGAATTTAGCGCATAAAAACAATTATTTATAGTATGTAGAACGCATACGAATGAGATAAAGGCGTTGCAGCATTTCTCACATTTCCTCAGTCGCGGCCGGCACGTCTCCGGTCGCTCGTTAGGCGCCACGCTATCGACGGGCACGTATCCTATTTAAGATTGATTTAAGCTCCCAAGCCGCAGCCTCTGTGAATATTCTTATTCTTAACAAGCATCCTATATGTCTTATCTTCTCAGATATCTTCATAGAATTCCGTAATTGTCCGTGTGTCTAAAAAAAAATTTATAACCTCATCTGTTAATTGTTAAGGACCTAGATTATATGTTAGGTAATGTACATTGATTCCCAAGTGATTTGGATGGAAAAGCACATAACTCATTTTTCGATTTAAAGATCCTTTTGATTCATACTACCATCGCCCGCGGTTCGAGTGAATTTTTATACTTAATCTATTTCACATTCGGTTGTTACTTCAATTCTATCTTGTTTGCTCGCGTCCAATTTATTTCGTTTCCAAACCAACGACTAGAAAAAATTCAATATCGTCGTTGACGTATGCAAGAATGCCTTATTACACACAAACTTAAGCCTCAATCTACAGACGTTGATATTTTTTCGACTTCTATTTCACTTTCGTTTTGAATTGGTTTCGATTTCTATTATAGTTTTGATATAAGTTTGTCATTGAAATAGTAGCAGTTTGTTACAGCTACAGTTTAACTTTATTGTTTTACTATCTTTTAATTATTTGATCGCAAAAGACAGCCTAATACCGGACACGATGCAGACCCGAAAACAAACGTTGATGATTAACCGACTTCAAAAAGAAGGTTATCAATTCGATAGGTTTTTTTATGTGCATCGATTACTCCGTGATTTGTGATCTGATTTCGATGATTCTTTTTTTTAAGTACATTCAAAGATTGCAAAAAAGATATGATTAGACAGTTGGATGTGTTAAATATAAACTAGACTAAATAAACCAAATAATAATATTTAAATTGTTAAAACAATGGAACATCACAATCTCTGCTTATTGTGAGCACTCGAGTAATTACGCGCTCAAGTTTCTGGTCGGAACACAACGATTATGTAAATAAACTTAACGTTGCCACCAGTTATACTATTACTTGCAATTCTTTAAAACAAAACAAACAATATATTTAATACAGAATTAAAGAGGAACACATCTTTATAAAGCGTATTTCAAATGAAAGTTAATGTTTAAATATTTTTATATTTAAACCCCTGTACCCATCCGCTTCAACACGCAAAGTCCACGCTCGTCATGGAGTTGCGGAAAAGTATCCCCATATATATCGTAAAAATGAATCACCATGTATGTTTTTCTAATTTCATTAAAATAATCCTTCTTTGTTCTCTTGGTACCGTAGGTCGACATTACAGCGTATGAGGGTCCTTAACCGTGAAATAATTATCGGAATATGTCGACTACAGGCGCGGCTCATTCGAACTGCCGTCCTTTTATTAATGAACTGTAGTGGCTCATTGTGCGACGCTCAAAAGATTCCCCGGAACCGATTAAGTCTGATTAATGACGTCATGAAAAATATTCCAGACATTTTTTTCTCCCGATTCTGTGCCTGCATTTAAACTTGCTTTTGAAAAAGCTTCAATCTGTCTAACTGACAAAATTCTTCAACATCCCGATTTTTATGATAGAACGCGGTAATCGGGTCACCTGATGCCAAAATGGCCCCCATAAGCATCCGCAACAAGCAAATGAGTTGCAGATGCGTTGCCTACCCTGCCTGCCTAATGGACAGGATGATAGTCAGGATTATTTCCTTCTCCTATTCATCCCCTCCCCGTCCGTTAGGAAAGCGGAAGGGGACTGCAATTAGGCCTTCATAATACGAAACGCAGAAACATACTTTACGCCTGTCTTCTACGAAGTTATGGTATTTAACCGATTGAAGTCAGTCCATTCGTGCAACAGATGTTGATGTTGCGGGCTCTACAACTGTTAATTTTTATTCCTGTATATTAATTTACAAAACTATAAATACAAAAAATCGACAAGTCAACAACGGAGACCTAATATGGAGAAACAAACTCCATACACATTTTGTTTTGTTGTAAAATGTATAAATATATAACTTTTCCAATGACCTATTCCCACTTCTTCTCCAACTTACATCAGTTCAGTCGCTCTCTCGACTCAATACACTGAATTAAATTCATTTTCCTTGAAAGAAAATATAAAGGAGGGCAATAAAAATAATATGAAACATTAATAGTTGCTTCAACAAATGCACCGATACGTAACCTTACTTCAAGGCGCTCAAACCTGCCGCCATAGCGCAGCTCTCGCTCTTGGTCTGTATTTTTTAAATTGATATTTTAGTTACCTAAGGGATTTATTGATATTTTAGGGCATAAATGTTGTTGATTGTTTAGCAATGTTTATTTATTCATCGCAATGCCGTCATGATCATGCTTCGACTAAGAAATAATAAAGATTTTTATTTTGATGCGGCGTTCCTTGGCACGCGACATGGCCGGCCTCGCCAACCGACACAATAAACAGGACTAACGCTGCATAAAATATGACTCGCCGCGTCCCGCTGACTGCTTGAAACAAACTTGAAAATAACGCGTCTGAACTCGATGAACTAAATGTTATTCAAACAGTGTAAAATTTCCTTACAAATTCTATAAACTATTGGTCTTGGCAAAGGATAAGATCCTGTTCAGAACCGGGGCTTAGCAAACTCTTTACAGAGTTTGCTAAGCCCCGGTTCTGAACAGGCTCGTTGTTCATGACCACGACGAACCAACAACTCAACGTAACCATCGATAAAGAAAATTGAAACAAGAAATTATAGATAATATTCAAAGTAAGTTCTGCTCATAAAGATAGCTATACAAATTATATATTCATTTTGATTCTGTTGTGAAAGATCTATTGGCGTGCCTTGGCAGGAAATTCGACCAGTACGCCGTGACAGCAAACCTTTCCTCATAAGGATAGGATGGGAACGGGAAGAGGATTGGACAGGGAGGGGTTAACGAGGAACAGGAAATATCCTTATACCTGTCTACGCCCTCCTCTGTCCATTAAAGGTAGGCAACGCATCTGCAACACATTTGCTTGTTGCGGTTGTCTATGGGTAGCGTTCACTTAACATCAGGTGATCCGCTTGCTCGCTTGCCTTATTCCTTAAAAAAAAAAACGGCGTGACGCCCTTTCTACTTCACTGACCCCCTTTTGCGCGTCCATAATAATTTATATTTATAAATAAGTATATTCCGTAATTATAACTTATTATAAATAAGGTAATTCGAAAATTTTAATTTTAATTTAATTTATTTATATCAGACATTACATCCATATATGTTAGTAATAATATTCTTAAAACTATGTTAGTACATGCTTAATTCATAAATAATACAATACAATACAATATATTTATTTTACAACATGGGTTTCAACCCATTGTTTGTATAAGGGACTGTCCACACGACTAGCAATAACCCTCAGGAGAGTGTTGGGGCTGCCACGCGCCCGTCGCATAAGAGACGCCATGCGCTTGCGTCTGATGGCGGCGAAGCCATCGACCATCGCCTCCGCAAACATCGCTGAGGCGCTGCAGTAATATAATGCAATAATATATTGATATAAAATATATTGATTTTTATTAAGAAAGTCTATTATGTTTGTTTTTATTTACTAGAACTTCGAATATTCACTGTAATGTTTCACATGTGCCAGGCGTCCCGTGACGGACAACTTTTTTTTTGTAAGTAAATCACGATATCAAAACCATATTAACATAATACGTGCGGGTCGCGCTGTCCCCAAAGTTTCAGCGGGGTTCGGTAAAGAAAAATATATCGGTTGCTTTCAATAAGAACGGGCCTGATGTACTCGGGATTCCCCACCCAAAAGTTATTTCCTTACCTCAACATACATATGCAATTATATTACGTAATTAAGCATATAGTTTAGGCATGTTATTTTGTGTGTTAAGACAGGGAGGGAGGGGAGGGTTAAACAGAAAATATAAAATATACCATTTCATTCCAGTCCAGTCATTGTTGCGGACTCTTCCACTGATGACTGTCTTTTTCAAGTACTTTCAATTGACATTTAGAGAGATCGTGTAGTATTAATAAATAGTACTTAGTATTTAAATTTACCATTATAGCAACATTTTAACTCACCCTGAACTACGGAGGTATCATGCAGAACTGCACCAAACCGCCAACTAAACGGCAGCAGTAAATGCAAAGCAAGAGACTCCCCTGCGGAACATAATCTTAGTTGTTTATGAGCACGAGCAGCGTGGACTTGACTTTGCCAGCCAAAGTTAAGCAATGAATTTTACTGGCAACGTGCAGTATCACCATCGTATATGAAATCGGTTTACATTCAACCAACATAGATATATAGTAAAGTACCAAATACAAAAAGAAGAGAAGATATGTGAGGTATAGTTAGAAAGAGGTGATAAGGGGACAGAGGAAGAGAATTGGAATTGCAGAAAATTTAAACAAATCAATTAATATTTCTGGTACACGTGGATGTTTTTAATTTCGTTGAGCTCAAGCGCACTACAAAGACTCCTATTACAAAATTGTTCATAACAATATCGCTAATAAAGTTTGAAACTTTTCATTAGGTTAAAACATTATGAGGCGCCTTTACAATGAAGCGATGAGCCGCGAACGCCGTTGTCGAGTTTGTCTGGTGCCGACGTATGGAGTTAATTAATTATCAATTACGGAAGCCGCGCCGCGCTGCCACATACCCTTTCACTACGACACCTCAACATCTATGTGTAGCGTAAACTTTTGCCTTACATCGTATACGAAATACATTTTGACATGTAGTAGTAGTAGGGGGCTATTTTTCCGCAACTCCACGACCAGCGCGTATTTTGCGTGTGGGTGGGACATGGATCACTCCAGCCAGCTCAGCCCAGCTCCCCGAGGAACCCCAGCAACCCCTTAATGTTGCTGACGATCTCCGGGAGCGGGATACATTTTGACATATTTATATATTCTCTTAACCTGAACCTGATTGCTTTCTTAATCATTTTTAGAGGCGTTTGGTTTTTGATTTGTTCCAGCAACAATGTCTTGAAAACAGAAAATAAGTTCCATTGATGAAAGTATAAAGATAAGGCTATCTCACTTAAAGTGTGAAATGTAGAAGAATAAATTGCCCTACCTAACATCAACTCTCGGTGCTGCATGGCCTTGTCTTTTATTTTTGTTATCTACTCCACCATTCTTTCTATTTTCTACCCTTCAGAAAATAGTCGTCCACTGCTGAACGTAGGCCTCTCTCATTGATCACCATAAAGATGGTTCTCCTGCCCTCATCCAGTGCGATCTTTGACCAGATCATCGATCCATTTTGTGGGAGGCCTACCTGTGATGCGTCGACTTGTACGTGGCCGCCATCCCACGAGCTTCCGGCCCTTGGTTGCTTTGGTAGTACTGCGGATCACATCTTAAAAAAACTTCCACCATGGAAAATGAGTAACGAATACGTGCGAAGCCACGGGCAACTGCTAGTTTAGTATAAAATAATAGTGATAATATAATTTTATGCGTCGCAACCTCCTTCGGAAGCTCATGAATAAATCCTAAGCAGTCAGCTGTGAAATAAATCACAGATAATTTTCCAATCCTCGGCCGCCGCGACCCCGCGCCTCCGTCACGTCACGAAAGTCGGCTCGAGGCAGATTACGCACAGCGCACCTGTCGGAGCGACTTGGGTTTGACAGGATTTTTATTGGATCCCTATTTCCCTATTCAATAAGTTTGGGTTGGCATTACACAGTGAACTGAGCCGTGAAATGTTTTATCCGTTGTAATGGGTTTGCGTGAAACGCGACGGGCTCAATTATTATTGTGATATATTCGCACGAATACAGTATGTAAAATGTCACATTCGCAGAATATTCATGATAAGCGATACAAAAACATTAATTCAACTCGCCAGAGCAAAAAATACCAGTTTTATCGAAAGTATTTTGTGGTAACAGTGGTATAGCTCGCAACAACATCTGTAGCACGAATGGGCCAGCTCGACCGGTGAAATACCACGACCTTACACAAAACAGACGTGAAGTAGAAGTATTCTGCGTTTCGCCTGATGAGTGCGGTGCCGGAGATTTAATTTCAGTCTTCCTTCCCTTCCCACCCTTTCCTCCTAAGGATAGGATGGGAAAGGGAAGAGGATGAACGGAGAATAAATACCTCTCTTGTCCCTGCAATATTTACTCTTACGCGCAGAATGGCAAAAGAAAATAAATCCAATAGTATAAAACGTAAGTCGAAACTTTCTGCTACTGCTCAGATACCGAGCGAACGAGATAGATTCTTTTTTTTTGTAAGAAGGTGGCAATCGAGCAAGCGGATCACCTGATGTTAAGTGAACGCTACCCATAGACTACGCAACAAGGACGGAGGAGGACTGAAATTAGGCTTCCGGCACCTCACTCGTCAGGCGAAACGCAGAGTACTTCTACTTCACGCCTGTTTTCTGTGAGGTCGTGGTATTTCACCGGTCGAGCCGGCCCATTCGTGCAACAGATGTTGTTGTTGCGGGCTCTACCACTGTTTTTGAGCGTAGTCAGTTACTTACTACCGGTATTCACTCCAAGGACGGAATACTTGGCTATCGATTTTCTTTGCTGACAATGTATTAATGGAAGAAAGTAAATTTTTTTGCCAGACCGTAAAAAGCGCGAGAGGCCTTGTACGTATTAGACCAGTCACACAACATTTTCGGTTAGTTGTATGGCGACCCTTCAGGGGTTTAATTAAATAACGAAAAGGAAAATTATGGTCATAGTGCCGGCGACCCACTGGCGTGGGTGTTATCGGAACATGTCGGATAAATTAGGAGTGTCGAACGATCGAGGAGTTGGTTTTTTTTTTTTTTAAACGATTTTTACCACCCTACAATTTTTTTACCAGTTCTTTCTTTGTATGTCCATAAATAGAAGTCGTATTTAAAAAGAACTCTTTTCCGTTGGTATGGCGGCCATTCGGAACCGTTAGCAAAGTATATCATAGTAATTTTTATGAATAGCTACTCGACCATGATTATCTGCGCAAAAATTAGCCTGGTACTAATGCTGTAAGTCAAACCGGAGCAGTATGG
>JWHW01039328.1:64738-80069 GCA_000931545.1 Papilio glaucus
CTTGAAGGACCCTAAGTCGTACTGGATAAAATAATTTTAACTTTATTCTCTTTGTTTCCTATTTTTATTGTTTCCTCTATCAAATATAAGCTCACATTCAAACGTAAAGTCCTTTGTTTATATTATGTAAGGCAGAACATTGGAAAGAACAACAGAACATACATAAATACATCTCTTGTCCCTACGATATTTACTCTTACGTACAGGATGCCAAAAGAAAATAAAGCCAATAATATAAAACGTATTCAGTCGAAACTTTCTGTTGCTGCTCAGAAGACGAGCGAACGAAGTAGATTATTTTTGAGCGTAGTCAGTTACTTACTACCGGTATTCTCCTCTCTCTCTACTCCAAGGACGGAATACTTGGCTAACGATTTTCTTTGCCGACAATGTATTAATGGAAGAAAGTAAGTTTTTTTGCCGGACCGTAAAAAGCGCGAGAGGCCTTGTACGTATTAGACCAGTCACAAAAAAATTTCGGTTATTTGTATGGTGACCCTTCAAATAACGAAAAGGAAAATTATGGTCATAGAGCTAGTACAGGCGACCCACTCGCGTGGGCGTTAATCGAACATGTCGGATAAATTAGGAGTGTCGAACGATCGAGGAGTTAGTTTATTTTTTCAAAATGATTTGTACCACCCTATAATTTTTTTACCAGTTCTTTCTTTGTATGTTCATAAATAGAAGTCGTATTTAAAAAGAACTCTTTTCCGTTGGTATGGCGGCCATTCGGAACCGTTGGCAAAGTATGTCATAGTAATTTTTAATGAATAGCTACTCGACCATGATTATCTGTGCAAAAATTAGCCTGGTACTAATGCTTATTTTTTTTTATTATTAATGTGCTCTCGTCAGTATAGCACGCTGTAAGTCAAACCGGAGCAGTATAGAAATACGCTACCGCCTACTTCTTTTTTCATCGACTATCGGAAAATATAATTTTTGTGGATCGTCGACAAATCGTTCGACACTCGTAATTTATCCGTCACGTTCGATTAACGCCCACGCGATTATGCCATCGGTACGGTAGGTGGAGAATGCCTATAGGATAGGTCCATGATTCAAGATCACCCGATCTAAGCCTCCCAGACTTCTTTATTTGGGGTTATTTGAAATATCTGGTGACTTACTAAAGAAAGGCAGTATTTAGAGTACCCGTAACCGACAAACATGTATGCGTAGATGTATGTCGATAAAGCGAGGATGGAGGGTGGTGCCAGGATCATGCCAAATAGAAACCTATAATCTCTTCCTAGTTCCTACTCCTTTGGATTACAGACTTAAGCACATATTTATTTATAAATTAATAAACAGATGCAGTGTCTCACAACGCTGATGATCGATTCTTAAAATTTAATGGTATCAAAACGTTATTCTAAGGAACTAAGAATAAAAGGTTTAGATACTATTATTGCCTACTAAAAAAAACTGTTTGCTCTGGTACACCTATAGTAAACTAATTTAAATCTACCAAAAAATTGAAGATTTGGCTGTATGGATAAATACCTTTCCCTTGAAGGTTAAGAAAAGAGAAGAAAATATTGTTTAATAACGTCAAAATGTCAAAGTTAAACGTCAAATCAAAATGAAAATATGAGAAAAATTGTTTATGTATTCTTTTTGAATAAGATTAAATATAAAAAAAATTAAAATATTCTCATAAAACAGAAACCAAAACTATATTTCTCCATGTGATTTGTGTTTAACTGTGAGAAGTAACTATGTTTATATCTATTAGATGACTTTTTCTTAAGAATACGATACAAAAACATGGAACACATAAGACAATTTGATTGGTAAGCTATTATAACATATATTATGTACATAATTTTTAATGACAGTGGGTATTATGACAATATGGGTAATATAAAAACAGTGGGTAAATAAAATGCAGGTATTTATGGGTGGATCATGTCACACAATGTCATTAAATGCGAAAATTTTTGGAGTACATAATAATTTGACAATACAATATAAATTCCAAGAGATCAGAAGTTGCTACTTAATGCAATCAGGAAGCTTCAAATCCAATCATGCACAGTATATATAAATGGTTATGTATAAAATCCTATGTCATAAAATGATTGCTTGATCACTTACAGAGTGAAAGACTCTTTAATTTTAGGCTTCGTTGACAAACAGAAATGGTGTTGCCTATTACCACCCAGTTACCTTTTAGTATTGCTGAAATATAAGTAACAAATTAATCTTTTGAAATGAATTACAGGTGTTATTCTGAATATGAGAATCATTTCGTAAAAGAAGCAGATTTGGACAATTGTGTAACAGAGAGGATACTTCGTAATAAATTCCATGACCCTTTAATTTCCAGTGAATCAGAAGATGAGAAGCCTGTTTTTAATTGGGATGAGATATTTGCAAAGCAAGAATTGGTAATATATCTTTTTTCCTCGTTTTCTTTTAATTATTGGTAAAAATATTAAAATGATTAAGAATCTTGCGAGTATGATTCTTGAATTTGCAGATGCTTATTGTTTAGTATTGTAAGCTTTTATAAAGGTAGGCTAGAGATTTAGAGCTTGTTTTACCTTGTAGTTTATAAAATTGTGTAAAATTAAATATGAATAGTAAACCATAGAAAGTCAACAAATTAGGTATTTTTGTTTAAAGCTCAGCCCAAGTAACACAACATGTACCCTATAATATTTTCTACCAGTCATTGTGAATTGCTAATTGTCAGAATATTTTATTTAAACTATAATTAATAATTTGTCTAACCTTTCACCACAAATCACTCTACCAATTGGTGAGAAATGAGAACAATTATAAAAATCTGTTAAACAATTTTTGAGTTGTATTACATTCAACCAGTCAGATTTTTTTTATAATGTAATGAATTTATAATGTACAATTTACTTATCTTAACAGGATAACACACGACACAGAGTGTTTGTGCCGGGATTTCGGAGTCTCCCACCATACCCAAAGCTCTCCTCTCTCACAAAGTCGCAACACTTTCAATGTTTAAAGGTGCTCTGTGCTAAGAACACTAAAATCTTAGCAACAGAATCAATAGCACTGCCAAAGAATTTTGACTACAAGGTGTTTGAAGTAAGTACAAAGAAAATGGATTTGTTCGATAATTTCAGCTGATATTCGTCCAGTGCCGGATGTAAACCACCATTAATCAACGCTAAGATCAGTTCCCTGTTGCCTTCATCTAGTGGGCTCCTGTAACCTTGACCAGATTATCGGTTTAACTTGAGAGAGACCTACTCATCGACCTGTACATGGCAGCCATTTGTTTATTATAAATACATGGTTAATATGTAATCATCTTATCTGTCTACATTTAATATCACATGATCTTTCTATTTCAACAATAATCTGTATCTTTTATTGCTACTGTAACATCACGGGAAGTACAAATTACTCTTTAAATTTTTTAAATTCCTCAGAATTCATTAGATTTAATATAACATATTGCAGGAATCACAAAAGGCTTACTTAGAAGAGCAAAGGGAATTTGTGGCTTGGGCAAAAACTCTCTGGACAACTAATCACTGTATAAGAGCTCTGAGGCCCAAACCTATTGTAGAAACAAGATACGAAGCAGAGTTTGCAATAAAAGTGAAAGAAATGGAGTCATTCCCCAAAAATTATGTAATGGCTGCACAAATACCGCTGGAATCGAGAAATGATAAGTATGAAATGATACACGAAAAGGATTTAATAAGTGTAAGTATTATTTAATTGATACTATATTTAATACATATAGAGTTTAGAAGTGAAAACAATACATTTTGATGGTAGGCTAGATGTGGCATGATGCAGCTTTGCATGCATTCTTTTTTTATTTTAATCACTGGTAATTTTTGTCACATAATCACGCAGTTAATACACGCATATTAACTTATATATTTAATTATTTGTAGTTTTGTTTATTTAAATTTTCAACTAATTCGGCTGAAGGAAAATAACCTAATATCCTAAAGAAAAAATAAATTCCAACTATATTATTACACTTATTTCATATAGAGTTTATTTTTATTAGGTCGACATCAACAGCTTACCACAGATAACCAACCCCGAGCCTATCACCAAGAAGCTAACCATCATGGTACCAAGTGCATTGCCGGAGCCCTGCACAAAACACCCCTGCAGAATCATATTACCATGTAAGTTGGTTAGAGAGTAAATGGATACTTCAAACATTTTAAAACTTGTACATGGAAAGGTACAGGGACAGCTGTATGTGTGTTCATAAAAATGTTAGATCCTCCGTCACATATCAACATAGTACTATTGTTATCTCTGGCGTTATGCAGATGAGTCTTCCATCACGATGCTGCCTCTAACAGAGGTTCACAAGGAGCTGGCGGACTTCGCGGTGGAGCATGGAGCTGAGTGCATGGCTAGCGAGGATGCGCTCAACTGCCTCCTGGAAATAGACCGGCATTGGAACTTATGTTTGTCTGTCTGCAATGTTGTTACACTAGGTGAGTAAAGTTTTATTAATAAAACATACAGCTTACATTTTATGAGGAGCAATGAGCAAGAAATACAATTTTAAATAGCACATGTAACTGTAATTGCCTGGCTTTGCTCGGTTAGTTTCTCCATACAGATGTTCATTCCCCTATTTAAGGTACTCACGTCAACTGTCAAATGACTGACAGTTATGCCAAATGCACTAATTTATTATTGCCGTCTTATAGAGGACAAACAAACATACAAACATTGATTTTTATTATATAGATTAACCATAATTGCTATAAGTGAAACTTGCAACAAAGGAGACCAGTCAATAGCATGTTAAGCGATTTACTCCATCATTCCAGATGGCAACAGTCGCAGCGTGCTAGTCCTGGGCAGTGAGTTCGCCATACTGCGGGAGTGCGCGCAGACTCGCACCCATAAAGCCTTCCAGCGCCTGCTGGAGTATGCCCTTATACCGTAATTACTCATGTTTTTTTACATTTCTCATATCGTTTGGTACAAATCAACTTACCAGATTAGTTACATACTAAGACAAACCATATTATTAGTGATTGACGAGCATGTATGCTTAGATGTATGAATTTTGAAGTGTGAGATGTGTACCAGCTTCAAATCCGTAATCTCTGGGCTAAGGATGTGATGGTTTATTTATTTATAGGTAGTTGACTGTTTCAATGGGTTTTTTCTTCTTTTTTTTCTAATTATACAATAATCACATATAGATTATTCCAGAATAATGTAGATGAATAATAACATATTATCGAGCAATACATTTACCAGGGTTCCAGGGGTATAAATTATACGGGGGTTCCCGTATAATTTATACCCCTGGAACCATAGAAATATAAGGAATACTTTGAAAATATCAAGGATTTATTTTGTTTTAACACAGCGATGAGGAAAAACCAAAATTACATTACAAAAACAAAGAAATAACAGCTATTAATAACAATAACAAGAATGCTCCTGCAGATGTGGCTCAGGACCTTGATGACTCCAGCGAGGATGAATGTCTCTTGGTCATCGCTGGTTAGTTATAACTAATTGTTTAATGCTAAATCGACATTCAAACTCTTTGGTAATACCAAAGAGGTCATATACTACCAAGGAGGTAGTACTGGCGATGCGTACCGTGATATACCTTATAAAAAATATCTACGACCTGTCAAAAATCCCGCGCGCTAGACTTATTTGAATAATCTCCAGAATTAAAGTGAATTGATGTCTATGTGTTGGTTTAACGATGAGTTTAACTTATATATGTATATATTTATTTATTTTTAGTTTAATATTTAACATTCTATTTACCAAGGGAACAGGGCAATGCACTTATGAGAAACCACTCAACTACCCTTGTATTACAACATTACTGGTCTCCCCCTTAGTGAATTTAAACAACCATTAACATTCAACATTAATTTTATACCTCATTTTGTATGTATGTATATTTGATCTATATATTTATGTATGTATGAGTATTTCTACATACAACAATCGGAACAGTTCTTTTTATACAAACCAGTTTTGTTCAAAAGAGAGAAGTATAAAAAGAGATGAGATGAAAAGAAAGGGGCGGGGCTAAAATTTAACTGTAGTAACTTATTACAGACAACTTAACTGGCCCACTGTTTATTATATATTGAACTAGAAGAATAATTAAATTAATTCTTCAATGAATAAGCATGTGAGCATTCTCATATATTGTTAAAATTATAGATGAAATACGAACAAACAACAATGCGGACACAGAGAACGAGGAAGAAGTCGAGGGTAGAAGATCGACGCGCTTGACGAACAAGTCCTCCACGACCAGCGTTAACAATATTACAACCTCCAGAAGCAAAGAGAATAAAACCGACTTCTACAAGTGTACATGTGAAGGTAGGTCACAATTGTCTATTGCTACCTTGAATGGTTTTTTATGGATATACTGATGAAATCAAAACTAAACTATTTTTACCAAAAGCAGACCTTCTTGAGCAACCTACGTGACCATGTTTGATTAAAAAGCAATAACCCTTTACCTACTTTTCGCTAGAGCTCATTTAAACCATAGCATGAGGTGAAGACTCCCCACTTGGTCTTACCTGATATATCCTAAAATGTCATTAAATGAAGGTACAATGTTCGAGCGACCGCCGCCGCGCTCCTTCAGCAAGTGGCGCTTGAAGAACTCCAACAATCAGGACAGCTTCAGCATAATAGTACACTGCTCGCACAAACTCAAGGTGAGACTATATCCATGTTCATTTCAGGGGTCTGTTATATATTTGTAGTATATATGAATAAGCATCAACTATCCTGAGGGATGACGTAAAGGAGGCGGGTCCGTAAAAACTGTACCCAAAAACTATGCAATATGAACTTTGTTATACTTTGCCTACCCCATATGAGTGGGAAAAGGCAGGGAGATGATGAATAAGAATCAACAAAGAACGAACCCCAATAAGGGTGTTGTTTAATTCTAATTGGTATACAGGGTGATGCGGGCGAAGTGATAGTAGAGCCGATACCAGAGTACCAACTGGAGCTGGGCGCCAGTGAAGTCTCGCCGCATAGGACCAGGAGTCTGATGCTTTCGCTCATGTTGAGGAAGAACGCTACGCTCATGAATGGTTTGTGTTGTTACCTTGTATTGTGTATTCATAATGAGACTTGTATAGATAGCGAGACAGCGCTGTTGCTACGTGTACAGTGAAGAAGTTTTAATATGTTCTTTTTATAGTGGAAGGTGGCAAATGAGCAAGCGGTTCACCACGATTGCTACCCATAGACATCCGCAACAAGCTAATGAGTTGCAGATGCGTACCTACCTTTAATGGACAGAGAGGAGAGGATAACCAGAAGTTATTTCCCTTATATTCATCCCCTCCACTGTCAAGTCCTCTTCCCCTTCCAATCCTTCCAGGGAAGAGGACTAGAAATACGCCTCCGGCACCTCAATCATCAAACGAAAAGCAGAATACTTCTACTTCACCCCTGTGTTCTGGTAGTTCGTGGTATTTCACCGGTCGAGCTGGCCAATTCGTGCAACAGATGTTGTCGCGGTGTTGTCTACCACTGTTAAAAACGTTTGTACACTGTGCACGCATAGACGTCTAAACGTGCCATGTGTATATGACTACGATCTGTCCTAAGCCGTACCGTACCGTACGTAAAACATTGATGATAAAGTAAATAATGTATGACTATACAATGCTATGATATTTGCAATACAACTCTCAGATGGTACGTCTCATAAGTGTTGAATATCGTACCTTCAGTGCCATTCAAACCGTAATACTGTAACGACACGTATGTTAACTCTTTAGCCTGTTAATATAATACAAGTTATATTGGTTTGCAGTACGAGTGGACGGTCAGTCGGGAGAGGTGGTGCGTATTGACAGCACGAGCCTGGAGGAGATGAGGGCGCGGGACCCGGGGCCGCCGGCGGCGGACACGGTCGGTTGCGCGCTGGCGCAGCTCCAGGGACTGCGGCCCGGACACTACCTGCTGCGTCACGAGGTAATCATGAGAGAGTGTCATGGTAGGAAATTACAGAAATTTAGTAGATATATTTGAATAAATTGGTAAATTGATTAATGAATTTAAAAATGTAATTTATGATATGATGCTAAGAGCGAGATTTTTTGGATTACTCTGGGTCTAACCCACACCAATCGACCTCTCAGGTCATAGGAACCAAAGTTAGAATCGATCGACCGCGTACATACCTTCCATGACTACTTGCAGGGTATTTCATCTATTACTTGTTCTTGTCACTCTCCCCCAAAAGGACTTCTCGTGGACTGTTTATCGTAAATCCTTGCCTACTAGCATGGAACTACATATTATGTACACATGTGTTTTAGCCTGGCCACGGTATGAACGCGCTGCTGTACAGCCCGTGCGCGGCCGAGCGTGGGCCAGGGGGCGGGGCCGAGGCTGGGGGCGTGGCGGGAGGCGTGGCCGCGGAGAGCGTGCATCTCGAGTTCAGCTGCGAGCAACGCGCCGACGTGGACGAGGCGCACGCGCTGCGCACGCCGCCTACGATAGTGCCACTGCTCCTGCCGCTACACAAGTAAGTTATACAAGAAGTCATACTATATATGACTTTAAAACTCACCACGATGAATTTGCAAGCAGCGTCGACCAAAACCTTCACTTTACTTTACTTACGTCTCTTATACACGTCTCGAAGATATCGTAAGACGCTGCCGTGCGCGTTCACTCCGCACGAGATGCAAGTCGCCAAGGAGACAAAGAAGCCGGCCGCGCGGCAGAGG
The DNA here is from genome assembly GCA_000931545.1 of Papilio glaucus. Classification (NCBI taxonomy): domain Eukaryota; kingdom Metazoa; phylum Arthropoda; class Insecta; order Lepidoptera; family Papilionidae; genus Papilio; species Papilio glaucus. The sequence goes on from JWHW01039328.1 coordinate 73,471, forward strand.
GCTCCGCCGCAAGCCATCACCGTGAGTACCACTACACTAGTCTTAGTTAACTGTCTACGAAGTCATAAATTCCAAGAGAGACCATATCCTACATTTTTCTATTTAATGCTGTTATAACTGTTTCGTAAGGAATTTCTCTTTGAGTTGAATCTGAAAAAAAAAGTATAGGTGAGAAAATTATCGAATAAACAATCCACCCATAGCTATCCACTTTTAACACAACTCCTTACTCCTAATACTCTGTTACTGACTGTAATTATACGGAATACTGAAAATACTGAACCGTTCAATTTCATTCTGGAAATCTGACTGTCATTGTTTGTTTAGTAATTTTCAAATTCTGAAACAAACATTCAAATACATTCATACAGATGTTACATTGGGTCACCTAGCCTTCACGCCATAGCCTATGGTGATTTAAAAAAAATGTCAATATGAACGTCATTGTCTATGGGCGTAGTCAAAATCTTATAAAATATTTGTTTATACATAATATCAATAACGAATAATTAATGATTTTCTATGACAGTACAGAATGAGAAAACGTGTAATATTATTTTTTCTTTAATTAGCATTCTACTCTTTTCCATAATGTCTGCGGCCATGACTTATTTCTAATGCTACTGCGAGTTCATATCTTATTTCTCTTCTCAAACTTTGTCGTAGACAGTTTACAGAGTAATTTAATTCGAGGTCATCATTGTAACATTGTAATATTAATTCAAAGGAATACTAGTTTATCATACACAGAGTAGTTTCTTTTTTTGCGGAAGAAGATGACAAACAGCTTAGCGAACTGCTTAGTTGTTTGCCACCTGTTAAGTGACCGCTACCCATAGGCAACTGGAACAAGTAAATAAGTTGCAGATGTATTGCCTACTTTTAATGGACAGAGGAGAGGACATCATATCCCCTCCCTGTCCAATCCTCTTCCTCTTTCTACTCTATCCTTTGTTTTCCTACGAAGTATAGGATAGGAAGGGGATGGGGACTTACATCGGGCCTCCGGCACCTTACTCAGGCGACCCCTGTCTTCTGTGAGGTCGTAGTATTTCACCGGTAGAGTCGGCACATTCATGCAACAGATGTTGTTGCGGGATCTACCACTGTAAAAGTTAAAGTTCTATCGCATTACTCTGTACAAATGTTATCTCACATCGGTACAAAGTGCGATAGAATCACAGCACCATTACATTTCAACTGTGAAGTTGTCAACAAACTGTGCTGATACTATATTGGATGCGCAGTTCTAATCTTCTAGCTCGTATTTACTATTCGTACACGATTTAAAAGATGGTAAAGTAACGTATACAAAAATAACTACAATCTACTTTACGATGAAAACTTCAAATATTTGTTTAAATTTCCGATCGATTTTGTTATATTTAATTTTCTGATCTATTGCCTTTTATATAAAGATTTATATACTTATATACTAATTATATACGTTCAATTTAAGAAACCGGGCTGCTGTTATGAATCTAGTGTTTGTATGTCTGTTTATACCAAAACAGCCTCCAGTGTATACTGGCATTATGTATTGTTTGATACCAACACTGTTCTTATTGTTTCCACTAACTTTGCTATTAATACTGCATATTAGTTCGAAAAAAAAAAGAATTTGTTTGATAAACTGACGTTTGTTTTTTTTTTATAATTACAATGCAAAGGCAATGGAAACAATAAGAATGCAGCCACTACAAATCTGACAGATTATGAATGTCTATGGATTTTTTTGTTGTTGTTTTAATTTGATGTCTTTCATGTGTGCCTGTTGTCTGGTTGTTAGTTGGGCGCGCAGCCGGAAGGCGACGGGAACACTAAGGTACCGCCCCCACGACCCCTGTCGCACATGTGTCTTAGGGTTAGAGCGCGCTCGGCGCTCGGACGCTGCGTAAAGTATTCAATACGCCGACGCTTCACCTTGCCTTGCCTAAATGAATCATACCATAGACAAATGTCATGTTTATCTTTGGTTTTTAGTCTATGGGACTTTAATTTACACTATTTTATACTGTCTGATAAAATGAATATCTAAATTTTAAGGTCTAGTATGGACAGACTAAATACTTTTAGGCATTTTGTAACAGTTAATTTTTGCTTGAAAATAATTAGCTTAAGTATTTAAAAAAATAAACAAAACTCTATAAACCTGAATACATTAATATCGTGTTATAATACTAAGTTAAGACAGCGTTATCTCGCTAAAAAAAAACTATAGTTCCAACAAGGTGAAGCCTCGACAATACATTTATTACATATTAATTGAAAAGATAATAAAAACTCTGACAAAAACTGCTAGTGATCAATAATACTAATTCACATACTAAAGTCAGTTAAATGTTTGTTTAAAGTAAATTAAATTGTTTAATCCTTGTTAGTTATCTAGTTAAATCCGGCTAAAAACCGGAATGTAACCGATACTTGATTGAAGTATCAGTTACGAATAAAGAAAGTGATTTAGTTCGTACCAGAAAATTATTTAGTCTGTGGATCACCTTCAGCAGTTGTCTGTGCCCCGTTTACAACATAATTAAATCGTCCCTTTCAAATTAAAAACAAACTAAAAAATACTTTCTTTTGGCCTTGTAATGTAACGTAAAATGTGTTCTCTCTCACCCAGAGAAATAACTGTGGTTTTTGACAGCCCTTTATATGAATTTAAAAATTTACCAAAAAATTATTGTGACATCTTTTTTGTATTTTCGTTGTAGTCCGCTATAACAATCCCAAACCGTGACAATTGGTGGAGCCAACTGCCGTAAAGTTTGTACGCATAAATTTTTTTTTAAATATTAAAAAAAAATTATGTCATTGGTACAAACTGGCTAGGATTCGAACCCCTGACCTTCATATCTTTATCATTGTAGTGGGTCGGCAGTTTATCTTACTTTATCTTCGAAATTTGTTCAAGTGGACAGCAAAAAATACATATTTTAATAAAAACAATATTAAAATATGTATTTTAATCTTCAAAACCAATATTGAAAAAAAATTAACATCCTGGTTATTTTGCTGGCGTCCTTCTTTTAATTCTGGGTTCAAATCCCACTGGCACATTGATTGGTTGATGTGTATTCGTGCAGAGTAGGATTGTAACTGTTTGAATCCCCCTGTGTACAGTGATCACATACACCCTGTACATACCAAGTCTACAAGTGACATTTGTTATTGTACATTCCTCCAAAAAATTATCAATTTTCGATTATTTTCTTGGCTTTGTGGTAAACTGCATTATTTACATGATTTTACCAAACTATATTTGTTGCAGTTTCCAAAGAAGAAATCAAAAGGAAAGAAACCAAAACGAAAGACATAATTACCTAATAAATGTTTTTTGTTGATATTTTTGTTTTATTAACCTGTGCCCTGTATTGCTCACTCTTAAATTTTCATAGGAATTAGGAAATTATTTAAACAAGAAGTTGAATTTTATATCCATTATATTCTTCACAATAAAAAATAATTAACATAAATATTTGTGATTATATAATAATTTAATTATAATAAATATAGTCTTATTTAATATGTGAAATTAATGTTTTAAGCGGCTTCATCGAAATACCCGTCCAACTGCGTCGCGATCTGCAAGATAAATAGTTACAGAAATAAATTTACTGACAACTAGCTGGGCCCCGCGGTTTTACCCGGCGTGCAATTTACGTAGTAATCAACAATTAAAGGCCAACTAACACGGATTTCAAATAATTCTCCATGCAAACTTTCATCCCTTACTTTTAGACTTTTAGGGGATGAACTTATAAAAATCCTTTCTTAGTGCTCACTCTACAACAGAAACCTTTACAAAATTTAAAGGTTTTATTAGTCAGTTTTTTCTTTTATATTTATTAACAATGTAATAAAAAGGATGAATAAAGAGAGACGTACGTATATCGATCAGATTAGTGTTAGACAGAGAGGTGTGCCAGGATCGCGCCAATTGGACATCCATGATCTCTGCCTACCCCTCTGGGTTACCAGCGTGAGCGCATATTTATGTTTAATAGCGTGGCAGGTACCTGCAGCGGCGTGTACTTGAGGTACTTGTCGGGGTTCTTGGAGAAGGGCAGGTGGGCGTGCGCGTCGTAGAAGGCGGTGTAGGCGGGCAGCAGCGCCTGCTTGTTGTCGCGCTTGAGAGACTCGCGCAGCTCCGCGTCAGGCACGCTGTAGCCCGTCTGCGCGCGCCGGCACTCCTCCCACTCGCGGTTGAACGACTGAACGAAACAATTTTTTTTTATAATGGGTGGCAAGCGAGCTAGCGGTCCACTCGACTTCAAGCAACGGTCACCCAGTCATCTGCAACAAGCTAATAAGTTGCAGATGCGTTACCTACCTTTACTACCTACCAGAAGAGTCTCTGTCCATTAAAGATAGGTAAACAGAAAAAATATATTTCCTATTCATCCCCTCTCCGTCAAATCCTCCTCTCCTTCCCATCCTTTCCTTTTTAGAAATGGATGGGAAGCAGAAAAGGAGTAATATCAGATAAAACGCAGAATACTATTTCACGCCTGTATTCTATGAGGTCTTGGTATTTCACCGTTCGATCCAGCTCATTCGTACAACAGATGTTGCGCGCTCTACCACTGTTAAACATTGCACAAATCTTAGAATGTAAAGAAGTGTATGATGTCGAGGCGTCTCTCACCGCGAACTTGTCCTTGAGCACCTGCCTGTCCTTGTCGCGCAGCTTGCTCGGCAGCGGCTCGTCCAGCGTGATGTGCGACACCAGCTTGTTCCAGCTGAAAATAACATTCATCGTATCCTTTTCTAATTTAGACGTGTAAACACTAAGAGACTGTAGACAGTCTGGAATTTAAAGCACTAATAATGTAAAGAACAAAGATTTGTTTGTTTGTTTGCATTGAATGGAAACCGAAACTACTGAACCGATTCGAAATATTCTTTCACTGTTAAGCTACACTAACCCCGGGTGACACAGGCTATATTATATTTTATAAAAAAAATATGAGATTTTTACTAAAACTCCAATAATGTAACCTAAGGTTAAAAAAACATTCTTTACTTTGAAAGTTCACTATGTGTAATATCGTCTAGTGTCTATTATTGAAGATGTTTGTGTTATTTATGTGTGGCGCAGGGGACAGCAGGTAGTACCTCTGCAGGTAGTTGTTCTTGTGGTCCTGTATCATGTCGCGGTAGGTGGCCTCGCACTGCGGCTCCGCCAGCGCTAGCACGTCCAACAGCCCGCCGCGCTGCAGGCCCTGCGACACAACGACAGACACGTCACGTAACTGATTTTTTTTAATAAAAGAAGGTGGCGAACGAGCAAGTAGTTCACCTGGTATTAAATCACCGCTATCCATAGTTATCTGTAAGCTAACGAGTTGCAGTTGCGTTGCCTACCTTTAATGAACAGAAGAAAAACAGAAAAAAGGATTTTCTCTTCTTGCCACGGTAAAGCAGTAAAAGTGTCAGTGTATGTATGAGTGTGTAAGAGAGTTAGGTCAGCTCACCTGCAGCAGATAAAGCGTGTTGTTGAGCAGGAAGATGGCTTTGAGCGCATCGGGGTACTGCTCGCTCTTGCTGCGCAGCGCCAGGTTCAGCTGCGCCAGCACCTTGCCTGCGGTAGTTACAGTTGAAACAAATAAAAATACTAAAAATATTTATGATCGACAATCAATTCGATAAATGCAATTGACAGGTGCCTAATGGCTCCGGAACCTTGGAAGAGAGAAGTAGAGGAGAAGAGAGAAGTAGAGATCCCATGGGATGGACCGCCAAAGTCAAACTTGTGAGTATACTGGATAAGGGTAGCAAGGGACCGATTTTTGTAGCGATCAACGAAAGCACGAATCTTCAAAACTTACGCATATAGATAGCCAGCATGAGCGCGTTGCGGTCCTGCACGGCGGGCAGCTGGCTGGCGGCGCGCGCGTACGCCGGCTCCAACGACAGCGCCGCACCTGTAATTGCCACGATATAGTGCACCACTCATGCGTGTTTTGCGTGTCGTGTGCTGTGTATGTGTGCTCACCGACTGTGGGCAGGTGCGCGGCGAGGGCGTGGCAGTGTGCGAGCGCGGCGGCCGCGAGCTGGTGCACGGTGCCGTCCACCGCGCCCGCCGCGCTGTCGTTCTTTACCCCCTCCACCCACTCCTCCAGCGTGCGCACGCACTGCACAACGCAAAACACACCATAACTTACCACCCCTGTGTCTAACATAACCGTGAGTTTACACTATCGAAAACACGTCACATAAAACATATCGTCATTCCAGTTTTTTCAATGAAAAAGAGAGAGATAATATGTTTTAGACAGTGTGAACATGGTCTAAAATGTGATTGTTTTTTGAAATAAGTTAATAATAAATAAATAATTTATTGCCATCAAAAAGTACAGATTTATACAATACAGTTATTTTATATACTTTTTGTAACAGTGATGGCAAAAGGGGTGGCTCAGCTTAGACGACACCGGTCTAAATCCGGTGTTGAGCTGGTTTTCAGCCACCCCCCCTTCCCAAGGTGTTATAGTATTATGAAGTGTATCTCCTCACGTGTTGCTGGCAGCTGTTGACGATGGCTGTATAGGGCGCCGGCGAGGCGGGATGCAGCGCGCGCTGCACGTCCGGCTGCA
>JWHW01039328.1:89388-99397 GCA_000931545.1 Papilio glaucus
AGTAAATATATCTTAGTTATTTGGATAATAGTTAGTGTTAAGATATGATATTAAATTTGTTATGCGAGACAGCGTAACGACAAGTTGAGATAAATGACGTGAGATAAGAGCTGTTTGTGGCGAGAGGTCAACACTATCTGGTATTATGCGATGCTTTAACGTAATTACAGTGTTTTATATAAATATTATCGTCCACAGATAACAAATATGATGTGACAACTAATCGAAAATAAGATGAAAATTATAAAATAGTAAGCAACATTCGATCCATGATTTCTCGATTAGGAGGCGGATTATTTAATATAATAAATTGCAATAAATCAGGATTTTTTAGTATGTTTCCCTACTTCAGGAACACGGGCCGCCTCCTCTTCGAGAGAAGGAAGGGGCCGTAATCCACCACGCTGGCCCAGTGCGGGTTGGTGGATGTCACATGTCTTCGAATTTGGTGGTTCTAAACATGCCGGTTTCCCCACGATGTTTTCCTACACCTTTTTGGATTGGTTATTTAACCACTTGGACTTTTGGGACAATCACTTGCTATTTAGTAAAATAATTTAAATCGTGTTACACAAGCGTGGGAGCTCAAAAAGTATTTTACATTCTATTACAATTTAAAATAAAACTGCAATAACCAAAACTGTGCAGGTATCATCCTGGCAAAAGAAAACTGGTCGTCAGGCGACTTAAAAACTTGTCCAATTTATGTTCCAAGTCCAGGTTTTTTTTAACCTGTTTCGGGAACCCTTTTATAGTGTTTCATTCGTCATCTACTCGGGAAGTTAAACCGCCAGAAGTGATTTGTAATGAATTAATATTTAACTAAATAAACTGGCGAGAGATGGCGCGGTATCGGAAAGAGTTGAGACTCTTGAGGCCAAGGCCCACTTTGGTTCACCGCGCCACTCTAGTTAGTTAGTTAAATAAATATGTTAAGAAGTTGCGTAGCTAAGCTATTGGTCGCAAATATCTTCTATACAAAGAATACAATCTCGGTGTTATTACTTTCTTTTAGCGGTATGGAGCTCCCACAATAATTTGAAGGAAGCCGTGGTGTAGCTAATTATTAAAATGCATTGAAAAAAATATCTTATTTGCACCTGTACTAAGCACTGTTTTTCTCTAAACGGATGCATTATAATCGGCAAATAGGTGTATAGATTATACAACATTCGCAAGTCGGAAAATAGGTACCATGTACAATAAACTATTGTATTAGTAATGTTGCCATAACATCCGAAATACTACGAGTGTTATGTCAAAACAATAAACGCAATAGAAAATAAACTGTACTAATATTATGTATTATTCGTGGAAAATAACATATGATCTGAGTCCGATAAAGCCACGGCGACGTTCTTGTACATAAAGTGTACAGAAAAGTTTTCGTCTTGTAAACAATTTATCTAGGCACATGCGCGCTATTTACTATGAGATATAATATAATGTAATATATTACATCTCCAGATATAAATAAATATCGTTTACAGTACTTTAAAATGGAACCACACACCACTGCAAAAAAATATATATTATAACTCAAGCTATAAAAAAAAATCGAAAAAAAAGACGACGATTTTCAAATTATTTCGTCCTGTAAAGTGTACGGAATATAAATGATATAAATCAATTATATGATATAAAAATTCTCGCGTCCTCATTAGGACTCGAAAGAGTCCCTAATCAGGACGCTTTTTCTATAGCTTGCGTCATGTGTTTACATTTACGCTCAATTGACAAACACTAGTTGTCCTCTTTTTTCTTATTATTTTAATTACGCTATCCTTTTTACACCATTTGACATGTGTGAATGTTGCTGTCACTGCTTTGGAACACTGGTTACCGGTGATTTTGTTTAAACTTGTCTATAGTTTAAAATATCATAGTGCCATCCAAAGCCTTTACGAAGATTATATGACATGTTTCCCGCAGTACAAACGATGGCGCATGAGGTAAGGTGAGACGCCGTCGGTGATTCCACGCGAGTGTCGTGTTATTCTGAACGCATAGTATATATCATCACGTCTTTATGTTTTGGTTTAGATAAATAAATTAAAATTAATCAAACATGTACAAAGTTATTAACGATCGTTTAGATTTCCTATCGCAAAATATTTAATCACCAATTTTGGGTTGACATTTACAACTTTGAGGTTAGCGTTCATGTTTTGTTTATTCTTATATTTTTTTTTTATTACAGTTAAATATGATAAGCGGCGATAGTCAGTAAGGCAGTCTGCCTTTGTATTAGTAAACCACTAACACATCCCAGATGGCCAGTAACTAATAGTTAAAGACTTATACGTTAGATAAACTAAATAATCTTAGCTGAAAATTAATTTAAAATGACTTTACATGGATGTAACTGGACGTAACATTTTGAATTGTACCTCGATATGTATCTACTTAAAAAATTAATGATTAGGTCTACTTTTTCCTTGCTAGGCAGTTTTAACTAGTTAGTCTAGTAAATATATATAAATCACATTATATCAGAACGGAATATTGTTTATTATAGACTTACCCAGTACCGCAAGCCGCATCTAGAACCTTAACGCAGTGGTGTTTCTTGAGCAGTCCCACGAGGAAATTCTTGTAGTTTTGTGTACGCTGATTGCTATCCCCTATATATTTCTTCCAGACCCTGGCCGCCTTCCCGTCCGCGTACTGGTCCTTTACCCCCTCCGAGGGGATACCCTGTGACCGGGAGTGGAATACTTTGTCCGCTGACATCGTCTCACCAAGATTTCACCTGTTGGACATTTACACATTACTCTATGAATTTAATAAGCACTCACGACCGTAACCCACAGGGGTAGGCAGAGATTATGGATTTACATTTGGCATGGTCCTGACACACCTCTCTCGGTTCTACATTCATACATCTACGTATGCATGCCCCTCTTTTAAGGCTAATTATACCATTTTATTACTAAATAAGTATACATTGAAAACAAATCTTAATTAATATCACAAAGTGTCAAGTGGATGTTACATTTTCCTAATAAGACCAGAGTACTGGTAGAGATAACAGCAACGACTCCTGTGTGATTCGACCAGGTGAAGTACTTCACTTCACAGATAACGAGCCTCCTCAACTCTTTTCCCTTCGTGCTTCGTCCAATAGAGGTCAACATATACCTAATGTGATTGTTGTACATGAAGATGAATAGGTGTACAATGGTCACAGATATCAGGTGCTTGACTAACCGTAGGTAACACTGCCGAAAACATTCACATAAAACATAGTTTTTTCAGAGAGAAAGCTTGTATCTTGTCAAGTTTAAACGCCAGTGGAAGCCCACAGTAATAGTCAACATATACGCACCTGTGCTATACCGTTAATGGGTTAGGGTCACTTCACACTATCCATATACCGACTAGGTACAAAAAAACTTTACCTAGTCTTTTATTGCTTAAGTAACTTGATAATAACTTTGATCTTATCACGTCGATACGCTCTAACTGATTCAGCACGTCACACTTTATCGATATTTCATGATCAAAATTACGTAATACATCACTAGATTTACTTACTTAGCTTATGTATAGGTACAAGAGGCCTACAGATTAAATTCTTAATATATTCTGCTATATCTAAGTGTACTTAATATTTATGAAGGGTAAGCAGGGTGTAAGAATGCATATATTCATGCATACATGCTCGTCAGTAACGAGTAGAACTTTTGCAACGAAATTTTGTGTCACTGCTCCTTTATTACATCGAAGCATACCTCAATTTCAACCACAATGTTGTTGTTATACCATAATAGGGTAAAAGGGCATCAGGTCGCCTAAGTCACGCCCAAGAACATCTGCAGCACCAGAGGAACTGTAGACCCGTTGCTGACCTTTAACGGTTGAAAGGAGTACGGTTTGGAAATATACTGGCGACATGTTATTACACAACGCAGTTGTGTTAGATAAGAAATTCGCTAAAATCCTTTTCAAGCGACACTTTGTGATTGGAGCACTTTTTTAGTTATGTATATAGCTTTAAGTTTAATATAAATTTTGTTTTATAGATACAATGAATGACATATTAACGATAAAAATAAATGACACGTTCAACCATTGTCGAGTAATGGGAACCATATAGTTTTCCCCATGAATGGGTAAAACTCTTATTAATGATGAAAGAGCCTTATAAAATGTTGCCAACATTTTGAAATTATGGCAATATTATGTGTTCAAAATATTGGAATATAAAATGTAATTTTTACACCACAGTAATAGTAGTAAATTGTACAAAATGATAACCTTCCAATTACAGTTTATCGTACAGAATTCCCATCTAACCTATTCGATGCCTAGTTTATAAAACGGCACGTCAACATGCTTCCGGAACGTCCTTATTTGAATTTGGAATGGTTTCGAATAAGTTCGAATAACTTTTTTTATTTATTTTTCTCGTATTCATTTTTGAATTTTATTGTTAAAATACAAATTATTTTCATTAATTATTTATTTTTGAAGTATTGTCGCGTCTTCCCACCTGTTTTGAGTGTTTGTTTATTTAGTGTATGTTCGTTTTAAATATTTTTTAAAAATATTATTTTACGTCCTTATTGCGATAAAACTGTTATCAGTTACCCGCAACCTTAGTTTAATTAACACAAAAATTACTTTTTCATTTATAAATTGCTATCTCGTGCGGCTGCGGCAAGCTAAATTTATAGGAATCGACCGCAACTTTGACTGTAATTTTTTTCTATGTACTATATTAGTTACTGTTAATTATATATACCGTGTAATGAATATTAAATGCCTTCATTAATTATATCTTATAAGCATAATATTTATGTTTATAACTAATACAGATTATCTATATAAGGATATCGAACGACATTGTCATCAACGGGAAAAAACTGGACCCAAAAAAATGTTAATAAGTTTTGATAAAACGTAGAACCTGCAGCGTATACATATATACACTGCATATGAACCTGTATATAAATTCTATTATATTTTACAAATGCTTATAAAGACATACCACAATATCATAAGTCGAATTCGATTCTAAAATATTATAACACTTAAAATAAATAATTAAATGCCTACCTAATTAAAATACTGAATACTCCGACGTGTCGACGATGGTACAATACGAAAGGTAACGTGTCAACGACTACCACTTTAATAACAGTCCATGTTCAGATCACGTTATATATTTTAGTTTAGCACTTACAAAACAATGATGCAATAAGACGCTAGTTTTCGCGTGCGCCGCACGGGGCCGTCTCGGCAACACTACGCGACTGACGTGACGTGACAGCTAGCCTAGCCCGCTGCGTGAACACGTGAGTACTGCGCTAAAGATTCAATATCCTTTTACTTGCCCGAGACTGTTGGCAATGACTCTGAAACATTTCTAACGCATAAATCGCAATTACTGATTTGCTTGAAACGGAACAAAATAGAAGTATACGTCAATTGAAACAAATACGTTTTAATCGACGTTTAATGCTCTATTTACTTTTAGATTAAAAGAAAGTCTAGAAAAAATAGGGTGATCTATCAGTTGCCAAATTCAAGGTTGTGATTTTATTAACTTTCACCCGTAGTTATATATTCTACTTAATTTTAATAGCCTGTGGCAAAACGTAGTAGTGCCTACTAAGTGAAATAAGTTTAGATTTAAATCAAAGAGGTAGGACGCAGCAGGTTTATTAAAACCTTTTTCGTACGCCATAGTAGAAAATAAGAAACACTTCGTCCGAATTAGCAGGAAGTTGATGTCACAATATTTATAATCGCATCACGCACCGGAGACAGTTATGGACATGTGATATTATTGTGATATTATTCGCTAGACTTTTTTTTTATGGAAGAAGGTGGTAAGCAAGCGGATCACCTGATGTTAAGTGAGCGCTACCCATGGACATCCGCAACAAGCAAATGTGTTGCACACGCGTTGCCTACATTTAATGGACAGAGTAGGGCATACACAGGAATAAGGATATTTCCTTTTCCCCGTTAACCCCCTCCCCGTCCAATCCTCTTCCCGATCCCATCCTATCCTTATGAGGAAAGGGTGTGAAGGGGAAGAGGACTGAAAATAGGCCTCCGGCACCTCACTCATCAGACGAAACGCAGAGTTCTTCTACTTCACACCTACTTTCTGTGAGCTCGTGGTATTTCACCGGTCGAGCCGGCCCATTCGTGCAACAGATGTTGTTGTTGCGGGCTCTACCACTGTAAGCTGTGGACTCTTCAAAATGTGTGCTATAAATGATATAAAAACATTTAACTAGCTTCTAGCCGCCCACTTATAAATCTAGAGACCGGACATAAAATTGCGTGTATAAGTAATCGGCAGGTTGAGTGTATAACATTTTAACATAAGCATACTACTCGCGCCTTCTATACACACGGTTTTTTTTTCATGTAGGAAGGTGTCATCTGGAATGGCGTGGCCGCTACCCATAGGCAACAAGCAAATGAGTTGCAGGTTTGTTGTATACCTTTAATGGACAGAGGAGATAGGAAAAACGATATTTCCTTTTCCTATTTATCCCGTCCAATCCTCTTCCCCCTAACCTATCTTTTGGAGGAAACGATGGGAAGGGGAAAAGGACTGACACCGGGCTTCGGGCAACTCACTCATCAGACGTAACGCAGAAGTATAAGTCCTGTACGACTGTCTTCTGTTAGGTCGTGGTATTTCACCGGTCGAGCCGGCACATTGCAACAGATGTTGTTGTAGACTCTACCTTTGGTTTCATTTTTATGATTTATTCTGACACATAATGTAAACAAGATGGAATGAAAATAAAAAAAAATATGTTTATTTGCAATGAAATTTTTACTAGAGGAAATTGAATCTTTTGCATACATGCTAAACGCAAAGCTGGCATAATTTAAGCTGGCATGGTGCGCAGAGTACGTGGCAGTGAGAACAGCATCCTGAGCATGATCGCGAGTCGGCTGGACTGCAGTTACATCAATCATCGCCATTTCTCGTGGAATGGCGCAGTAATGAGTGATGAATTTGTTTTCTTTTTAATTTATGAAGTCGCTAGTCTATAAGAACATTGTTAATAACAAAATGGATACCATAGTCTGAAAGTCTTTATTATCAGTATTTATTTATTTCTTTTTAAAACATATTTTCTTTAAAAATCTACAAAAACAACAGATAATCTAAAATATATAAAAACAGTGTTCTACCGGCTGCGGAGTCCTTTCCTTCAAGCAACTGGTGGTCAGGGTTACAGAGAGAGGAACTTGCTCACAATGCGGGCAGACTCCAAAATTAACGCTTTTTGTATCAAACCCTTAATCCAACTGTTTTGTTTTATAATTTTATTATTGTCAATTACAAAATATTTTATACCTAAGTATTTTGTAATTGACGAAACAAAAAATTTCGCCCAATTGTGTGCGATGCCTAGTAATGGTGGGCAATGTGTTTTAGTCGTGGGGTAAAGTAATTTGGTCATTTTAGTACCCTCGCGGTTTCACCCGCCCTGCAAATGATATTACCCATCATCATCTCACTGCCCTTTTCCAGCGTATGTGGGTTCACAGACACAGCTAGTAACAGAATAAATTAATAATCCGTTTGTCGCTTTATCATCCGGTAAAACTGCTCGCGTTGTTCGTAGGATAACGAAGCAAAAGGTCGGCAGATCATTGACGTTACGTCATCATCGCCGCCTGTTGAATCCAACATTGACATATTCGACCTCTTTTGTAAGTATTAAGGAAATTCGGACGGAAGTTCGGTTTTACACTCAGGGGGCATTCCCTGACATAATCCAATCGAAAAATCTCGTAGAAGGATTCTATGTAGAGCGAACTCAATTTTGGTGCTCAAATACGTGGACTATGTGCGCAGTTCCTAATGACAGAGCGCACAGATTTTCATGATTTTTTTAGTTTTTCATTATATCTCAACATAGGCCGCGCAGTTTTTTTATATATAAGGTGATGCAATATTACGTAAACATACAAATTAGTTAGTTTAACAGAAATATTTTTTGCAATTCATTGTATCTGTATAGATGGACTCCACAGAAGACAGGCGTGAAGTAGAAGTATTCTGCGGTACAAAGATTGAGGTGTCGGACGCCTAATACTCTACCCACTCTAACAAGGGTGTTAGAAAAGGATAAGAATAAGGGGGCTTCCCATCCTTTCCTTTTGACAATTTGACAGGGGAGGTGATAAGATTGAAAAATATTTTTTTCCATTTGTCCCTGTCCATTTAAGGTAGGCAGTGCATATGCAACCCATCAGACTGTTGCAGATGCCTAGGTATGGGTAACGGTCACTTGATAATAGTGGTAGAGTCCGCAACAATATCTGTTGCACGAAAGCCGGCTCGACCGGAAATACCACGACCTCACAGAAAACAGGCGTGAAATAGAAGTATTCTGCGTTTCGCCTGGTGAGTGAGGTGCCGTAGGCCTAATTTCAGTCCACTTCCCCTGCCCACCATTTCCTCATAAGGATAGGATGAGAACGGGAAGAGGATTAACGTGGAAAAGGAAATATCCTTATTCCTGTCTATGCCCTCCTCTGTCCATTAAAGGTAGGCAACGCATCTGCAACACATTTGCTTGTTGCGGATGTCTACGGAGAAGAAAGAAAATATATTTAAATACAAGGTTATAAATAGTCTTATATTCGTTAAATGAGGTTAGCAGCTCAGCATTATGCTGTGCCGGAAGTCAAAACCCCCAACACAGCGCTGATTTTCAGTGCTAACCTTCATACTACATGATACTTTGATGTTATACTGCCCCATACAGATATAATTATAATAAAATTTTGGTACTTATTAAGAAAAAAAATGTAAAATAATAACCATTATGACTATAAAACGAACGCGGGACAGCACATTTTCAAAATGGCGAATCACCTCCATGCATTCACTCTTAGAAAAGAAAATTACAGTATACTTCATATTAACATGTAAATATTATGTTCCGTTATTAAAATATAGTAAGTTTTAACCTTCTTCCATTAAAATTAAAATTATGAGGTGAACCGCTTGCTCCTTTGCAAAAGCAAAGCAAAGAGAAAAATCTCTTCCTACTTAAACTTCAGGCGTCTTTGACATATTGATTACCGTCGGAATCGAAATACCGAAATTACAATTCGCTTTTTTTCTGTGAACAAAAAATAATACGTGGGCCTTCCTTGGCTTAGCTTTGGCTTGCGACTTTAGTTTAATTCATTAAATAATATAAAAGTCATTGAAATAACATTATTTTCAATTATTGTAACCTATGGCCATAGAGCCGCACAATTAAAAAAAAAAACCTATGGCTGGATGGTTCACGATTACGTACGATGGTTGATTCGAACTCATGACCTCACGATTTAAGTTTCGAATCCAGAACCATTAAGGTACGGCCTCATGCAGTCCCTCGCTTGCAGACAAATCTGGTCACGTGACCCTAGTTTGTATTTTGTTCGACTAAAAAAAAAGGGACAAGTCGTCTTGCCCTACAGCAGCGACAACATGGCTGCTTGCAGGATCTTGAATTCTATTTACTAAGCTGCTTATCGTGGCTGGTACAAGTGAAACAAAATAGTGTTTTTCCGGAATTTGACACGATGTCGTTAGTTTATAAGCCTTACCCACTTCCCTCTGTACTTTCCCAGCGACAAAGCTCGAATTTACCGCTACACATCACGTGACCAGATTTATGGCTGAAAACCAACTGCAAACAGCGACGAGCATCTGCATGAAGCCGTACCTTTAGACTGTTGGCGGATTATATTATCGCAATTTTAAAACTAGAACGGGAGTTAAGTTTTGATAATAGTTCAAATATCTATGCTGAGTAAGGTTGGTTAGTGTAGTGAGCGAGTATGTGATGACGCATGACGTAATTGTCGCTTCTCTTGCGTGATAAGTCGCGCCGGCTCTGTACGCCCCGTCTGTTATGTAGAGATAACGAATAGTTCTCACAACATCACTGTACTTGTTTGTCACAAGCAAAACATAACACTTTGTAAGTTCAAAATATGTATACAAAGTGATTTAATGAAAACA
>JWHW01039351.1:0-10497 GCA_000931545.1 Papilio glaucus
CACCACTTCGTCGACTGCGTGCTGTACTACAACAGCGACGAAGGTGTGTGTGTGTGTAGGAACGCATTTATTTTTTCTCTTTAATTTTGTTTAATAGAAAATGTATACGAATGTACATACGTCGAGGAGCTACGGCCGGGACGGCGACGATGTTTAGCAACTCCCATTGTATACAAGTTCCCCAATTTAATTTTAATATGTTACAATTACTGTTTACAGGACTAGCACGTTAATTTCGAGCCACTGTCACGGCGTGTATGTATTAAATTCTACGTCAACGTTTATTACATCACGTCCCGTACGGGTAAAATCTTTACGCATGCATTGGGGCTATAATGGTCCGCTTTGCTGTATCAGGTGGCAGTCTATCGTTCGACGCGCGGCAGCTGATCTACGACGTGATGCTGCAGCGTTTGTCGTTGGTGCAGAAGCTGAACGTGCAGTGCCGGTTGGCGCGCGAAGTGCTGCAGCACGCCGCCGACCTGTGCGACGACAGCGACGACCTGCCCGACACGCTGCACGCCGCCCTGCTGGATACCATCACGCTGCTTTGCGGACCCAGGATGAGATTGCCCAGTAACTGTTTATTTTACAAGTGAATCTTTTAACCCCCGACTCGAAAAGGTGTACTATTAGTTTAACATGTGTATACGGGTGTGTAATCGAATCAAACCAACGAAAAAACCGATTTTGATGCAGTTTAGTCTGTTCAAAAGCTAATGTCTTTATAAATCATAAAGATTTGTTCACACGTTTGAGGATCATCAGCCATAAACTTTTCTATGTTTTTTTTTGTTTTACGGTAGTTTAGAGGATTCCTTTTTGTTTCTTTAAATTTTCTGTAACCTAGAGCGGTTAAGGACATGAAAGCTATTTTTTTTTTAAGTTTAAATTATAACTTTTCTACTTTTCTTTTTTCTCCATTCCCTGCTTATTTGACACATTCGCAACAATTTCATCATAAAAATAATATTTTTGTACATTTTATAGAAAAACCACAAGCTACAGGTGAAACAGCGGACATAGATGACCTTCAAGAGAGAGTTACTACCAATATAGTTTCACATGTAAGTACTAAATATTATCTTTAATTTAAATAAATAATATAAAATTCAACGGGTAGAAATAATCACTATTCTATTCAATATTATATTAAAAAGAAACTGCCAGTCGTAGGTCTGCACTTCAGAAGTGAAAACCGAGGAAAGTAGTGATGAAAATCCAATTGATTTTTATTTATTTAGGAAACGAGCTAGTCATTTATGTGTAATAAATTAAGAAAAAAATGATATTTTAATGTACTAGTACACCTTATTAGTATCTATTAGTACTCGTATAGTACAGTTGTGACACAGTAACACACTCAAGCGGCCGAGAACTACGGTGCGTCTTTTGCGGTGCGGTGCTGCACTTTTTTAAGACTTTGCTTCGGTAACGTTTCTTTTCGTACAGTGTCATTAGTTTCCCGCCACACGAACACAAAATATCCGTGTTTGTAATTAAAAAATGACGGTTTGTGCTATGGAATCGTGTAAAAAGTCAAAGAAAGTTAAGTATATGATCATCCTGATCTGATATCCTGAATATTTTATAAACAAGTATATATAAAATACTAATAATAACAATGCGACGCCATAACATGTTATAAATTACAAAATTATATTAACTTTGAAAATAAACGAAATATAACAGAAGATAGATTAAAAAAGCGTTGTTAAAATATGTTTAGTAATTTAAATTAATTTGGATTAACATTTGTATTTATATGTTATGTATACGCTGGTAAACAAACATTCGTGGCAAAAATCGAACTTCAATTTTGAATATTGAATTTGTATGTACCGATGTGCCTGGAGATTTATAAGTCTATGACTATTACATTTAGAGCTGAGACTAACTTCTATCTTTAAGTCCAATCAACTTTTATTTAGATGTTTACAACACAATCCCTCACATGTATTAATAATGTTACATTTTACTTACAATTGTTAAGGCGCCTGAGGACCCCAAACAAAAAGTAAGTTTAATTTTCCATTGATCTGAATATACACGTACCTTTTATTTTGGTATATGTATGCTGTTTAGTGTCCTGTCACAATTTTCAGCTATTTTATTTTTATGATCTGCCTTTTTATTTGTAGTATTTTATAATCTTAGAATGTAAAGGGACTTGTAAGCTTTTGAGAATTCTAGATTTCGAATAATTATTATTAATTAGTTAAGCAGCATAATTTAATTTGATGATAGTCAGAGCAGAGAAAACAGGTGAAGCCACTAAAAGCGAAACTTAACATTAGTTGGGAATAGCTAATGACACTGTTAATACTACTTTTAATATAAAATATAAAACATATATATTTTTTAAATAATATAAAAGTAAAATAAAGAAACTAAATAATCTAAGAAGAGACAGTCTTGTCTTTAAATTTTATTTTTAAATTTCGTCTTGACACAAGCTTTATGAATGAGGCACAAATATTTCTCTGTGAATCTATGTTTTATGTGAATGTTATCGGCGAACACGGTGTTATAATTATGTCACTTTTTGTTATTCATTAAGCATGTTTATAGATTTACATATATTATTATGTAGATGACAGTAGAAGGTATTAATGTTTATCCGCCTTTTTTCATAATTTTTATCAAAGTCATTGTCATGCATCCAAAATATTTTTTTATTGCATTACTTAAAGTTATTGTACTTTAAATCATTTTTTTTCATATTGATGTTTTGTTATCGAAACGGTCCTGTTATATTGTGAAAAATATAGTGCCGTACAAGATTTTAAAATGCTATATCCTAGAAGGGATCCACAAATCTTATTCAGACCTCACGTCGAAGGAATTGTAGAAGACAACTAATGTGGGATATTTATGGTTAAATTATAGTGTATCGTATGTATTGTAAAATATATATTTGCGTTCGTACTGTTTGTTGACAATCGAGGGCTTTGGCAATAACAAAACAACTTACTGATTAAGTAGATCATGTTTAAAGTCGTCAAAACAATTATAATAATATATCGACGAGATTGGCCACATCTAAAGAAATGCGATATTAAAATTCTGTAGCCATCAAGTATGTATGTGTAGATGTATGAATGTAGAAGGCTATAGAAGAGAGAGCTGGTTACCGGGATCATGCCAAATGTATATCCGTAACCTCTGCCTGTCTCTCTGGGTGATAGAATCATCAAGAAAAAACTTCTTGCAGCCATTCTACAACAAAGGATCGACCGAAAATTACGATTCGCAGATCACCACGGTAAATAAATTCTAGTGGGTTTTGTATTGCTAGTGAAGGTCATCTTCACTAGCAATAATGAATAATTAACAAAAAACAAAACTGACTTCACGATCACCTAGACTACACTGCCATTCCAACCTTGTCATGGCATGTTTGTGACCATAACTAGAATAAACACCATCCATGATACTCGTTCATACCTGTTGACTTTGACAATTCAGTGTGTACGTGCGTCTCTGCATATATCAGAAAATGTCTTGTTTGTATCAGAAAATGAAGCGTACGGTGGCGGAGGTGCTGGTGCCGGCGGTGCTGCGGCTGTACGCGCACATGCGGCCGCGCGGCGGACAGCTCGCCGCGTACCTCGTGCGCATAGCCACCGACCTGCTCGCTGAGTACCGGCACGAGGTAACGGATCACGACCGCTTGATGAATCAAATCCTTGTAGAATTGCGAATTATATCAACCTCAGAGATTACCAGTGAAATAAAAACTAGTAGGGTGCCGGTGTTTTCTAACTTTTTTTTTAAATGAATAAACTAGCGCTTGACCACAATCCCACCTGTTGTTAAGTGGCGATGTGGTTGAAAGATTGTACGTACTAGTTTACATCGCATGGTAACACTGACGCTGGCATCTTATTCCAATCCTTTTCCGCACGCACAATGAACAGATTATATATAAAATCTCGCTATGAAAAGATGAAGTCTTGCCGTATGTTTCGTCCGATGGTAGAATAATTCGTGTAACTACGGCTTGTGATGTTAGATTACTTAACATCATGTGAACAGCACGCTCGATTGACTCCTTGTGATGTAAGGTATGTCGACAATGGTATGGTACGGTCGGATTTTTATTTGTAAGTTTTTAATATACACACACATTTTAAATACACTTTGGTTCCGCCTACATGCGAGTTGATGTTTTAGTTGTGACACAAATCGCACCCGCGTTAAAGGGCGGTCATCACCGCCCCCAGATGCTCGTTAAAACAGTTGACGACCGTCGGGGGACAGGTAAGCTCCTTCCCTCGACGATCACGTAGACAGCAGCCCTACTTAGTAGACCCCATTATAGCCTTCGACGGTAACAAGTTCAATTTGAGTAAACACATCACTCACACTGATGGCTACTAAATCCAGCAATTAGGCCCCTAGATTACATTAGGGACCTAGAATTTTTTACTTTTAGCTCTAGATCACTCGGATCGCGAGCCCTGTATCAGATGAAGCTGTAAGAACCGTTAATAAGGTTATCAGCATCGACATCTCCGAAAATTAGTAGTAGTTAGTTATGAATTTAATTGAAGTTTACTCTTTAAGAATCGATTTTCATAAACCCGAGGTATAAAAATTCACGCGGGGTAAAATCAAACTAAGCGCTACACAAAAAATCTCATGCGCAACCTATCTTGCGCATTTCCCTGTACAAAGTATACACCAAATAGTGTGTGTTAAGTGTTAATATAAAAAATGCATTCATTTACCCTCGTCTAAGTATGTATTTTATAAGCGTAAACTCCAGTCGTGCGTTGGACTTAACACATTTTTTTAAACTCAGATCGAGGAGCTGATAGAAATCGACGAGGAACTGGTGCAGCGAATCAGGCAGTTCCAGGAGACGATCGGACTGGAGCCGTCGTTCGGCAACGCGCGCAACCTTGTGACCGCGTCCGCGCCGCCCGACCCCGACACGCCGCGCTCTTTCAGGAAGCGCCCCGCACCGCGCGTTCACGACGGATACGGCAAGCGCGCGCTCAGGATTTAACGGGACAAGTGTATAGCGAACTATTGTCATGCCTTCAAACTTCCGCATTAACAATTTTACAATGGTAGAGCAGGAGAGTACTGCACAGGATACAGGCGTGAAGTAGAAGGGTTTATATTTCTGTGTTTCGTCTGATGAGTGAAGTGCTGCAAGCCATTCCTCATATTTCTTTTTGCTGTAAAAATATGGCTGAGTGTTTCCTAATCCCCTTACCTTCCTCGTTTACATCACACACGTCCCTCTCCCTTCTCATAAAATGGCTGGCAGTAGCGAATCCAGGATTGCAATTAAGGGAGAGCTTATCTATATGTAGCGATGTTCATTGAAGATCACGTAAACTCATTGCTGTTACTCGTTAGTCTCTTTTCTCCATAGAACAATTATAATTTTTGTAATACTTTCAAGCACGATCTTATCAACATGGAATATAGTTTAAACACAGTTTAAAAAATATTGTGGTTAACCAAGTGTATAACGAAGTCGAAGGTTCTGAGGAACTGTTCCTTACTGTTCTTTAGAGTATAGTATAAATATGTAAAAAAATAATAAGTGAACAAAGCTCTAAAATGCATTATTTTCGAACCTAATTTTTTTTCTTCAAAACTCCAATTTTTATGTTGGTTTCGTTGGACGTTTTTTATTTCAGTAATACAGACTAATTATTGTAAAGAAGCAAAAAAAACAAGAACACACACTCAAGCTAAGATGTAGCGAAAGATGGAACAGAAAAACACTAGATTCCGTCAGAACCCATGACCTAGTTCTCTTAACTTTAGAAAGGGCGATTTCTAGAAACGTGAAGAGAGGCGGAAAAGATTAAAGACGAAAAAAAAGATAATGAAAAATATACGGTTAAAAAAATGTCGTAAACGTCGTCTAATTAAAATAACATTTAATCGAACAAGAATCAATTGCAATATTATGATTAAATTACACCTTATTAATTACAATTTTAGAGACCAAATACACTTAGTAAATAAATAGGCAATAGTAAAAATAAAATCTTATGTAATTACAACATTTTACTTAGGTCTATCTGCACGGGTAGGTCACTTTCCTTTTCGATTTTAACTTCCTTAGAGAAAGTCTTTTTTAATAAGACATTGATGGCGGCTTCCTCTGAAAGAAGAAAGTTCAAGATTTACTAAAATTGAACATTTCATTCATTTAACACATATTTTGTTTGATAGACGTTAAATATAATATTTGACGTGTTTCAAATAAACATTAATGGAAATGCGTTTAAAATCGTTTTTTTTTTAAATATCTCAAGCAAGATATCGGTACATGCCGTATGTGTTTACCATCAGTAAATAAATCTCACCTGTGACTTGAATAGCCAACAACTGATGCACTATGTGCCTCGCTGTAATCTTAAATAGGTCTCTACTACTAATTTTCTTTTTCTTATAATAAGGCATAAGTAGTTTGACAACGAGGCCAGCAACATCAACTTTTTCGGATTTCTTGGGTTCTTTGACATGTGTTGGTATTTTGTTCGCGTGTCTTTCGCTCTCTTTTTTCTCTCTTTCTTTTTTATGATCTTCTTGTTTTAGTTTCTCGGCAGGCTTTTCTTTAACTTCTTTGTGGGAACTAGTTTTGTGTTTGTGCCTATGTTTGTGTTTATCTTTCAATTTATGCTTAGTTGTGGGTGATTTAGGTTCATTAGTTTTAGTGTGTATAACTTCAGGAACAATGTTTACAACAGGTGCCGGTTCCGGCGGCAGTTCAGAAAATTGTTTTAGTTCCATCAAAACTTTATCTGCTTCAATGCTTAGTTTATGGGCTTTAAAAAGATTTGAATTCTCGGTTTTAGCTGACTGAGGATCTGAACACTTCTGTTCGTTGCTCGATTTGGCTTGACTTTCTTCATCTCCCTGACTTACATTGACGGAATCTTCATTACTTGTTCCTTTATAGAGTTCAATTTGTGGCGAAAGTTCTTTTTCATTATAACTATTCTCATTAGACTTTGTCACTTCTTCAATATTATTACCTTGAGATTCCCTGTGTTCGTCTATAACTAGCTCTTTATCAGAATCACTATTGGACAAATTTCCAAATAGCGCAGAATCATTTAAATCCGGTTTATTTTCTGTTTTGTTTACTTTATCTACCGACGATTCACTTAATTTACGTTTTTTCTCCTTAGGGGATTTACGATGTTTATGTTTTACTTTAGTATTGTGCCTATCAATTTTTTCCTCTTCCACATCGCTCTCAGACGATTCTCCAAACAATGCTTTTATTTTTCGTTTTGCAATAGGTTTGATCTTACTTGGTGATTTTAATTCCTTAACAATATCTTTGTTTTCATTTTTAATGCCTTTTTTATTTTCTTTCAGATTACGACCACCTCCACTTGAAGAGGCTTTACTTGATACACCCTCCAAAGTTATATTAATTACAAAAGTTTTTAACGAACTTTTTGTTGATTTATTTTTGTTTTCACGTTTAATCTCCTCAGACTCTATATTACTGCCTTCATTGGTTGCTTCGTTATTTTTTTCTTGTAACTTGAGTGTTGTGTCGTTATGGTTGCTTTTAGGATTTTCGTCTATTATTAAAGTATTTTCATCTTCGCTTTCATCAGAGTCAGCTCTTGATACTTCGTTTGAAGTTTGTTGTGTGAAAAATGTTTGTAGTTTAGTTTGAGTCAATGGATCTCTTTTGAAAGAATTGGCTTTTCTTTTACTTTCTTTATCAGCTTTAGATAATAGTCGCTTGTCACTTTTTTCGCCCATGTTTGCTACAAAAATTGTTTAAAATGAAGTTAATATTTATTAAAAAAAAATGTTTATTTCAGACTTTGTCCATATATACAATAGTTACGTTATCTTTATGTACGTATACATATATTTATGTAAGATATATGTAGATATAGCAAATTATGTTATATTATTTTTATATTTTATTTATTATATACATTTAATTATCAGTGGCCGATTTTTGGCTGAAGAGAAGAGAATTATCCTAACTAATAAATGCTAATGAGAGAGATAAACGAATGCGAGCGAAGCCGCGGGTATAGTAGTAGTAGTTAAATAAATATGTTATACACATTACACTACATGTAAATGTGTGCTGGATCCCGTTAGTACTATGGTTGTGCTAGTATTGTGTTGAGAGTTTTATTTGCACATTACAACATTTATGACAGAGAAGGCGAGAGAAAAAAGGACATACTATGTACGACACCACTCATATACTAATAGACTCAAGTCTAAACATATCTTACCACTTTCGAGTTGACTTGCTGTTATAAATCCGTACTGAGTTTGTTTCTTCGCTTCGAAATCTCGTACAAAATCACCAAGCGTCTCCCCCATGCGTGGCTCGAATTTCTTTAACCGTGGGAATAAATGCTCGCTACTTGCTTTCACTGATGATATCTAAAATTAAGTTAATGTGAAATTAAATACGTTCAATGCTATCGAAAAAGATTTCAGAAGTAAAATTTACAAACAAGACAACGGGGTCGCGTGAGATCTTCAAAGAGCGAGAAATAAGTATACTTAATCCCAATAGTATGTTTGTCTGTAAATAAATAAAATAAATATACGCTCACGCTCGTAACCCAGAGGGGTAGGCAGAGATTATGCATTTCTATTTTGCGCGAACCTGGCACACCTCTCGCTTCTTCTACATCTACGCATACAAGTTCGTCGCTTATGGGTACTCCTTATATCGCCCTTCTTTAGTATGTCATGTTTGTCTATAGTAGTATTATTAAGAGGTAGTTAAGTTTATCTGTTTTATTGTTCAGGGTAAGCTCCGGTACTTCTATTCCGATTTTGAAAATTCTTTTATTATTAGGAAGGTATTTTATCCCTTAATTCTATAGACTACTTTTTATATTCAATATAATAAAGCTGGAGAAGTTGTTTGTTAGCGCTAATCTCAGGAACTACCAATCGGATTTGAAAAATCCTTTTTGTATTTGACAGCTCAATTATTACGGAAGGTTACAGGCGAATCACGGCCCTTGTGAGAGTGGACGAATGTTATAAGCGACCACTAAGACGGCATAGCATCTAGTGCACTAATCAATTGATATGATGTCTTCTCAAGACAATTACAAACGTAAACAGCTATAGGGTAAGTAATATTCATAAATAAGTTTATCTCACCAATTTAGTCATTGCTCTCCTATAAAGACTAATGACAGTGCAGTTTGAGAACGCTTCATACTCCAGGTCGATAGCGCATTGCTCCACGTCTTTTCGTTTCAAAGGCTTCTCCGGTTCATCTACCCCCTTCATGTTCGCGAGGTTCGTGCTCAGCGCGTCCATTAGGAGGGAGAGGTAGCTGTCTCGGCTGGCTACAGTCAAGCCATTCACCTACGAAACAATGGTGATATTTGATTTATTTTTTAACATTAGTGTATACGAATAGCTGACAAGGAGGACAATAAGACATTGTCTTGTAGGTGACCTTTTTATTTTTATAGACAGAACCTTGCATTAGACCAATTTTGGTAAAAATAGAGACTTTTAAAATGTAAATACATACAACATGCATAATATAGTATTTTTTATACAAAGTGTGAAAAGATTCATGTGTACGGGAACTTTAAAAACTACTGTTCTTAAGTTAGTTACAGCAATGTACAAATGATTATAGTACCTTTGTGCCGGTATTTTCAGCGGCCCTGCATTTAGAATTAACCGCCGTGACTGCGTCGCTCGCTTTCCTATCATCATCTGTGATACGCTTCTTTCTCTCCTCAAACTCCTTCAGTATGAGCGACCTGGTTTCCTCACCTACACGACGACTCTCTCCGTCGGAACCGTCGCTGCCATCACCGTAATACGACTCCATGTCTCTAAACAAATAAGTATATAATCATTGGACTGTATTAACAAAAAAAATAATGTGATGAATACTCTGAAAAGAAGCTCAAGATTCATAGAAAAATATAATGGAACCCTTGTGAATTTTCTAAAACTTCAAAAGGAGTCGATCTAAAATAAATAAATATTTTTTTAGTTTAGGAATCGTCATTCGCAATGGGGTAAACAAATAGAAAGTTAAAAAACCTGAGTCCCATCCGTCCGTTTCCGTACAGATCTTGCGAGTCCTGCGCGTCATGTGCTACGAAGCCGCCACGCTGGAGGCTAGCGCTCATGGCGCGGCGCTGGTGTTGCTCGAGCGCGCGCCGCACGGCTCGCTCGTCGCGGCACACGTCGCACCGGCCCCCACAACGCGGCGCCTCCTCGCCGAAGTAGTCTGCGAACCTCTTGTGCCGGCATCTAGCATACACAAGCCGCACAATTACCGGCTGCCTTATCAGCTAACGTTAGCAACCAGCAAGCGATCAGCAAAAAATTTGCAGACGACGCGCGATCGATTGCTTTATGTCAAAATAATTCGTATTACGTAACTCATCGCTTACTTTTTGTTTGCTGATCGTAAATATGCACTTTTTGCTCACAAAACTGTCAAATAGCCATCAAGTAGCAATCGATTAGCAATTGTAATGA
>JWHW01039351.1:10822-21215 GCA_000931545.1 Papilio glaucus
GCTGATACATAATACGAATTTGCGATTATTGAGCAAAAATTTCGATTTTATCGCTATCGCTTTGCATTTGCTTTTTACGTAATAAGCCTACGGATATCGTCACAGACTGAATGTACTGACCGCGCTCGATCGCCTGCAGTTTCTTCTCCGAGGTCCGAGGATCGGTGCGGCCATAATGGTGGTAAACATATAATTTCATTCTTACCTAACAGTCGGTAGCATTGAGTTTGAATAATTATTTTCGAATTCGGTTCGAGTAGAGAGTACCATAACGAAAATAGAAGACGTAACGTAGATATATTTATGCATTTCTACTGGCGAGATAGGTGCAGTACTTCGCGTACTGCACACGCTGGCTTGTTTGAGTTGATTATAAAGAAAAGTTTTCACAATGCAGTTGCTTTGCTACAGATGTGAAAAGCAAAAGTGCAAAAGCATGTGTGCAAAAGCAAGTGGACGGCCTTACTCACTAACATCAGGCAAACCGCTCGCTAGAGTATTATTTCGTATAAAATCATTTCAGACTTTACAACACACTGGTGACTGGTGAAAAGACAGTATATTATAAAAACTTGATATTTTGTATAAAAAGGGAAACTCTCCGAGCATAAATTAAATTATTGTATTCTTCTTTCATTCAATATCTATCTTTTCGGATTAGTCTTATGACAAAACATGGCTATAAGATTGTAGTTTCCTGTTGTATTTTGTGTGCAGGATAAAAGAATGAACATATTCTGGTCAGTCATCTAAATATCTGTATGTAATTAAAGTAATGTGACAACCATAACTTACTTGACTTCCTCGCAGTATTTGACCATAATTTCAAAGCTTTTGTATGCATTTTTGCAGCGTTGTTTTTGCTCGGGATTACGAGCGCGCCCCATTTCAGACTTAAGGAGAAAGTCGACAGCATTTCGTTCCTTTCCGCAATAATAAATGCGACAAAATGCAGGTTTACCGTCGCGGCCAGCTCGACCCGATTCCTGGAATTCAAACCGGGAGCAATATTTTATAAAAATAAGTTTATTACGTAACAAGACGACTTTGGTCGTTAAGTTTTAAATTGTTTCAAGAAATATCATTAAATATTTAAAATAATAATTAATCATGAATAAAAAATAAAATAAGAAAATGACGCCGAAGGATAGCTTACTATATCCATTTTAATTTAAAAAATGGTCACGTACAATGCGGGCATTTAGACGATTACAGTGTTAATCCTTATGAACGTAAATACGTTAGTTACTTTAAGCATTTAATGCACATTATTATACCTAATACTTTACACCATATAGTTATCTTAAGAGTTATAAATATCGTGCACGGGTCAATGTGCTTTCAATAAAGGGATCGACCCACGTATAACCCATCCAGCAATTAATACAGCTAATAAGGTAACAATATAAATTAATTCTAAGGCGGAACAAAGTTTGCCGGGTCAGCCAGTGGCCAATAAAATCTGAAATGAATTGCAGTTTGACCGCAGCTTCCTAAATTTTAATAGCGGTTGCATGAATGAGCCCGCTTTTGTGGGGAAGTACCATAACCTCACAGAAGACACTCCTCAGAACACCTTTTGTTTTCTTTATTGGAGTGGATAAGAAAAAAGTATAACACTTGCGGATGTTGATGGGTAGCAATGGTCACATAACATCTAGCAACAGTGCTTGCATTCTTATATAGAAAAAAGTTTATAAAGTATTGGAAAGCAATAAAATCAGTTATGAAATCTAAAAGTCAAATTAAAAAAATACCTGGTAATAAGCTGCGACATTCTGTGCGAGGCCCCAGTGAGCCACCGCACGCACCGTGGCCTTGTCCACGCCCATGCCGAACGATAGCGTCGCGCACACGCACGGACACTCGCCGCCAGACCATCGCTCTTGCACCGAGATGCGTTCTGATGCCTTTAGACCTGTCACGGATGGTAGGCCCACATTCATCCAGTTCATTTAGTAAGACAAACTGAAGGCTGTAGTCTATGCATTAGTTAAATCCTTTGTCAAAGTGATAATTTTGTAAGCAATAAAGGTCATAAAGAATTTTATTGGCACAATAAACTTTTTTTTTAAAACAGAATCATAAAATTTTTAACTTAATGAAGTGTAATATGATGTATGTTGCTTTCCATAGCTGAACCATAGTAACCAACTATGGTAATGATTTGTTTTAGTTGGTAATGGACAATCCAGATTGGCTGTTCCACACGCATGGAATTGTGTGTTGAATAATGGCCAAGACATGCAAGAATAATAAAGTTACCATAATTTTCAATTTCGGTTTACTTTGTGGGTCAAGAATACTTAAACATTGCCTTTTTTTGCACCAATGAGTCCAAACTTGATGTATTTTGTCGTTTCAAACATTCTTAAAATCTTAATTTTTAAATAAGATGGTTAAAACAAGCAATAGATTCAAAAGTTTTTGATTGATTCATTTCGTTCACATAGTCGTGTGACCTCATTCTTCAAAATCAGTGAACCCATTTCGGCTACAGGTCACAATAGAACATTACATACATACCCATGAAAAATTTTACCCTACTGTCAGGCAATGAGGCTGCTTAGTTTTAAAAATTTGTAATTTTTCAATACTGGACAATTTGACAATCATTTACTCATTTTAGTAAAAGAGCAGAATGTTAAATATAAAATCTGCAATAACCTCCATGATATGCTAGTGAATTAAGACCCCTTTTGTTCAACATATGAGCTAGTTCTTCGGTTTGTTCACGAGTTCTGCAGTAGACAATAACTGCATTTTTGTCTTTCTGAAAAACAAAACATATGTCAAGACAATATAACAGGACAAGCAAAAATTAGAATAGAAAATGCTATACTTACTGGCTTAATAATATTCTCATCCTCCTTTAAACTTTTTTTTAAAAATTCACACAGGTCACCTATTTCATCTTCAATGCAATTTTGATATATTACATCATAATACAAATTTTTCCGAAAACTTGGTGTCTTGTATTGTGCGACAGGTTGCAATAGCTTTAGGTTGGAGAGGATGTCTTTTGCAACCTCCGCACTAGCAGTTGCAGTGAGAGCTACCCATGGTATACTCCTATACATTTCTCTTAAATCACCCAATTTTAAATAATCAGGTCGAAAATCGTGACCCCACTCACTGACACAGTGAGCTTCATCAACAACTACATAAGAAATTTTTTTATACTTGACTAGATGTTCCATTAGGCTTTTAAATGTGCCTGTAGCAGCTTGTTCAGGGGTTACATACAAAAATCTAGTATTAGGTCTCATGCTTCTAAGGTCATTGATCACTCTCTCTCTGTCCTTTGTGCTCATTTTTGAGTTTATTGATTCAGCTGGTATTTTAAATTTTGTTAAGTGGTCTATCTGATCTTTGATTAATGCCAGTAATGGTGAGAATACAATAGCAACCTTATTATCCTGCAGCATTGCAGGCAACTGGAAGCAAAGGGACTTCCCAGAGCCCGTAGGCATTGATACGTAAACATCATGGACACCTAAAATAGATATCAATAATTAATAATCAATATTTAAATGGAGCATTTTTATTAAGGGCTAATGAAACTTGCTTTTTAATTTATTTTGGATTTAACACAGTATACAAACAAAGAAATTTCAGTATAGTTATTATATATAATACCACATATAAATAAATCGAAGTCTATAAATTTTTAATAATTTTTAAGTGATTATCTTTATAGTCTTTAAAAAAACTATTATGTATGAAAAGTGTTTACAAAATCAAAGCAATATAGTATCGCAATTGTGGTAGCACTATTATTATACAGCTAAATGAACAATGTCAAATTCGTTTGTCAAATTTATACATGTTAACGTGCAATTCAATTTAGATCCTTCCATTTTTTTTTTACATTCCGATAAAAAAATGCGTTATATTAAGTAATTGCGCTGTTACCTCTAGCAATTGCACGCACGGCTCGTTCTTGAAGTTCACTTTTAAATTTTCGGTGACCAAAACATTCCAATAGCTTTTCAGTTACGTTATCCATCACGAACTAGTTGCTATTGTGGCTTTACAGGTATTCGTTCTTTTTTATATTTCTTTAAACTACAAAAAATATTCATATCGTAGTACATACTGTTCCATACACTAAAAAACAACTATAAAATTCTGCGACAATAACATTAAAACAACCTCAAAATATACTTTTTATTATTATACAATTTTGTCTTTGACATTTCTAATTTTGTTTAAATGTCAAGCGTGGTGTGAGTGAGAATTCTATTCTACCAACATTATAAAGTAGACGATATCAGAAAACGTTTTATTCATTTCAATGCAAAAATCGTTCACATTTAAAATAAAATGTGAACGAACGAAAATGACTAGGTGTTTTTGTGTCTAGAGTGGGCCATATACACTTTATACGTTTAATTTTAGGCTGAAGTGCTTTGTTGTCCAAGTGCGAAATGAATAAACGTAAAAATCCGTGTGAATCTACTAACCCAAATGCAGATTTTTGTGATTTTTTAATGGAATTATCGGAATACGAGAAAAATGTCAACCGCAACGTACACAAATATAATGCGTACAAGAAAGCTGCGGGTGTTTTGGCTGCGCAGCCAAAAAGAATTCAATCTGGTGAAGAAGCAAAAAAATTGGATGGCATAGGAGAAAAAATTTCGAAGAAGATTGATGAGTTTATTCAGACAGGAAAACTAAGGAAAATTGAAAACATACATAATGATGAAAAAGCACAGGCAATTAGTATGCTTACACGTGTGTCTGGAGTGGGTCCAGTCAAGGCTGCAGAATTGGTGAAAGACGGTATTAACACAATTGAAGATCTTAAGAAAAATAAACATTTGTTGAATCATCATCAACTCCTTGGGCTAAAGTAAGTATTTAATTTTACAGCTAAGGACCAAGCCATCTGATCGATTTATTAAGGACCTGAAACCTGAAGGGTATAAAGAGCGGTCAGATGTTTATTCACTAATTGTTATGGCTAATTCGTTTACGTTAAACAGACGTGAGAGATTTGCTATTTAGGTTAGATAACTCGTAATCATTATCCAAGTAACGGTCATTTTTTTTATTTGCGTACATCAAAGCATGTTTCTGTTGCTTCCAGGTACTTTGAAGACTTTGAAAATAAAATTCCTCGCTCAGAAATACAAGCAATAGAAAATAAGTTGAAAGCACTTGTCCTTGACTTAGATAGCGATTTTACTATAACAATATGCGGAAGTTTCAGGTAAAAGCACATTGAAATATATGTATGTACTTTTATTTACTGTGCCATGGACTGCAACGAATAGTTATTGTATAATTCTTGTTATTGAATGTTTCAGACGTGGAAAATCGGAAAGCGGCGATATTGATGTCTTAGCGACTTATCCGTCTTTGCAACTTGGCGGCGCAAAGAAAAAACACGGCGAAACAATGTTAAAAAGATTAGTTGATCAACTTAAAGGTCTTGTTGTAGACATAATTTCCATGGGTGACACAAAATTTATGGTAAACGAAGCTCGGCTATTTTTAGAGTAGGTATATTAAAGGAGAATGCCTGCGTAATGTCTCCGTCCAATTATGACCCGGGTACCTTCAAGAGAAGAATGCATAGGCTGCTAATGTAGCATTTTTCGACCACATCGCCAATTAGCTTCAGGCGGGATTGTCGTGAAGTGTTTACGTATTCTTATATAAATGTTCAATTAATTCGTTTTACTTATGAGTTAAGGGAGTAAACTTGCATTGGGTCACCTAAGTCTTCGACGTCCATGCACATTGCAATACCAGAGGAACTGCAGTTACGTTACTGGCCTTTAAGGAAGAAGTATTTCCACTCCCTTCTTGAAGGACCCATAAGTCGTATTGGTGTAAATTCTACTGGCGACAGATCATTCCACAATACGTTTGTGCGAGGAAGGAAGATAGTGGAATGCCAACCACCACGATTGTGTAGATGGTATTCAGAGCTCTGTCTTATTGAACGATGACGAAACTCAGCGGTAGGAATTTTGTCAAACAGTTCTTCTGAACATTTCCCATGGTATATTCGTCGGGAAAAAATGCAGAAGAGACGCGGCGTCCCTTCGCAAGCCCTTCTTTCTACTTTTGTTAAAAGAAAAAAAAAGTGTGTGCGCAAGCTCCGACGCACGACTGGAGTTTACTCCTTACCAAGAGGGAGTTGAGAAAAAAATGTAATCCGTCATTTTGTGGCGGCGCCCATCTTGGATTTACAATGATACTGAATATATTAAATTGTATTGTCATCAGAACTAAACGTGTGTACCAAATATCAGATCTGTTACCAGGAAGGCGGTAAAATTTTAATTAGTAAATTTTAACCGAAAAACAACCAGGGTTAAGCGTTTCCATCCCGTCGTGTATACTCTGTACTGTGGAATGCGCAAGATAGGTTGCTCATGAGATCCTTTTCCGTAACGCTTTTCGTGTAACGTTCAGATCTATTTCACTCCTCATAAATTTTCATACCCCGGGCTTATAAATGAAAATCGATTCTTAACGCGTAAACTCCAATAATATTGGCCTCAATGTCCTCAACAGAAAAGTGCCTCTATATACAGAAACACTGAAGAGACCTGTCAGTGGTTAAAAAGAATATTAGTTTATAATTATATGATTTGCATTAAAAAATTAAACTATAATATCGTTACACACATTTCCGACTACTTTTCCAGGGAGTCTGCCGCCTCTCAGACGATCTGCCGGCTCGACGCTTAGACATACGACTCATTCCTTGCGATCAGTTCCAGTGCGCCGTTCTGTATTTCACGGGTAGCGATGTGTTCAACAAGAAAATGCGGACACACGCGTTGGAAAAGGGTTTTACGCTCAACGAATATTATTTGAGGCCTTTGGGATTAACTGGTAGGACGTCATTGTTTTACCTTTCGACGATTACGACGATAGTCTTAAAGTTAAATAGTAGTTAGAGCTATTGCGATAGCTTGCGCGATGTTATTTCCTCGTGCTATGAAACTACTTGCGCGGTAGAAATAGTGTTTCCTGTTTTGGAATGATGCAATTATACTCATGAAATGGCTTTTAACTTTAACCTTGCACGGTCGGTCCCTTGATCAATTTCGTAGGACGCACGCATAATCGCGCCAGCGATAGCAATAGGGAAACATGAGTATCAGTTACTTACCGTGTAATTAAAACTTTGGAAATATGTAATTATTTTCTGACATTTTATCGAACAACAGGCGTTCCGGGCGAGCCAGTGCCGATATCCTCTGAGGAAGACATCTTCGACTACATCGAGTACCCGTACAAGAAACCAGAAGAACGTAATTTGTAAGGAGTACCAAAGAAAAAAAAAAGAAAAACACTTTCGTTATATTTATTCTTAGAATAGACATACAATAAAGTCGGCTAATTGTATCACAAGACTTCAATTTTTCATACTCATTAAAAACATTAAACTCGATAACAATTATCGAGGTGAAAAATTAAATACAAGTTTAAATACAAAATCACTACGCTTTTCACTAAAACAATATGTAATAGAATGTAACCGTGGGTTTACGCTGCCGAAAACACATAAAACATATTGTCATCTCAGTTTTTTTTAGAGAGAAAGAGAAACTTTGTATTGCACAAAACGACATTTCACGCCAGTGGAAACCCACGGTAAGATGTACAGTATATATGTCGTGGCCATATCGTAGAATTGATCATTTCATGATGTGGTAGAAAAAATTAAGTGAAATGTTGTTACGGCACAAATTTAACCAAGATTATTAAGATTAAACAATAAAAGAAAGCAGGGTGACCACGCACGGAAATCATCGGATAGACCACTGATTGAGTGTTTTAGTTGAGGTTGGTTTTATGATACGTCAATATGTACAATTTATTGTTAATGAAGGGGAACAAGCGCTTAGAAGGCTCTTTTGAGCTGCAGAGAAAATGTTACAATTCGGAAGCGGGAATTTAAAGTTGCGATTTTTTAACTTCTTTACTGTTTTGGCTAAGCAAAACCGACACGCTCAAATTAGGCTAACAAGGACCGACCGAAGGGAGCTCCGTGCGTTATTAGGTTGAACATAGACCACACGCCATAACCGACTCTAAGGCTTTCGAAATTAGGGCATTATGTTTACGAAATTTCATTTCGCAGGAACAGTTGGTTTTGAAAGAAACCGCTATGAGAAATATACACAGAGTTTCTCCTTTTCACTTTGTTTTTATTATACCTATGATGTAATGGAAACCCTGCAATAATGATATGGCCAAACGTTGCTTTAAATATCATTAAACGTTGATGTTTGAAAGATATGGTCAGTTTTAGATAGCCATTTCATGAAATTATCAATTCTACGATATGGCCACGACATATACATACAATGACATAATTAGGTTATAAGAATAAACAAAATAGCATTAAAAATTCTAACGTTTAATGCCTACATAGTACAACGTAGGTCAAATACGTTAGATACATACCTCAAGATGGAGCACCCAGGACACAAAAATGAAGCCAACTTAGGTCGCCAATTGGCTAATTCGTATATTCCAGTTTAGTCATTTATTTCCCGCCTCACTAATACAAAATCTCCGTGTTGGTAATTTAAAAAAATACGGTTAATGCTATGAAATCGTGTAAAAACTATAAGATAGATAAGTGGACGAACATGACATTTCACATTCGCGGCAAAAGCAAGCTTCACTTTTGAATGTTGAATTTGTATG
Source organism: Papilio glaucus (assembly GCA_000931545.1). Taxonomy (NCBI): domain Eukaryota; kingdom Metazoa; phylum Arthropoda; class Insecta; order Lepidoptera; family Papilionidae; genus Papilio; species Papilio glaucus. The sequence goes on from JWHW01039351.1 coordinate 19,508, forward strand.
GAACGCGGTATTTGGAGGTATATACATATATGACATAGGTACTAAAATATCTCAGACTAAGAACTACATAGACAGAGCCACCCACAACGAAAAAGATTAAGCGCTACGTGAGAGTGAGACATCAAGTACAAATTATAATGTGAAAGACAGAGACAATAAATTTGTTGTGCGAGTAATTGTTGGTTGTAGTATCTTAAGCTGCAAAATCTGCAGGATGGCCGAGGAACACATTCAACATAGCAGTTACAAACTATTTTCTCACTGGTAACATGGTCCAGCCTTTGTCGATAAATGAAGGATTTGACAATACCTAACGCATTAGCAGCCTCCTGATCGCTTGTGACATATTCAGGTTTAATCTTATGTGCGGCCTCGCTAAATTTCGTCCATGTAGTTCTTAGTATAAGTAAAATATAGGTGAAATACATATTATTACTATAGCAAATGTAAACATAGAGGCAGTTACATCTTCTAATCTAATTTTATAGAAAATTGATACGAATCTCTAACCGCAAAATGGTAAAACTTAAGAATATAGATTCCCATATTCTTAAGTTCTATAGAATGACATTTTGCGTAAAACTGATTTGAAAAGATGTGTAAACGAAATCAATGAAAGCTAACCTAAATTTATCTTTATTTAGAAAAATATCAATGTCGATCTTAATGAATCATAATAGTGACTAGTGCATATATCAATTTTCACTTTGGATCTTGCAGACAAAAGAAAAACTATTCAAAGGTAACCCCCAAAAATAAACTCTTACGAACACGTAATTCAAAAATGAATGGCCAGAGATAAATACGATTATATGATTAGAACGCACTTTGAACCAAAACTTGTTCCGATCAATATGACAGGTAGCGACATGCTCGCTCGCCGTCTTAGTTGTTGAAATAGAAATGTTCCACTACCATAACTGTTTACCGGTCATTGAAAGGATCGGATGACCACGTCAAACTTGAAACCTAATAAACTCGATGAAATAAAGACAGCTCGCTATCTTTGTCTAACCTATTTGAGTTAAAAGAAGTTTCACTTTTCGTTGTATTAACTTTCTCAAAAGCCATTGACGACGATAGTTTGATATTTGACCAAGCACTCTTGTTATCGTAAGTTAGTTAAACCAATTCTCGGAATGAGATCTTACAAACTACATTTAATTAAAATAGAAATATTTTAATGTTCATTTCATTCATAATCAAGTTTCTGTCAACTGTCAGCTGTTTTTATTTTTAAACGTTAATATTATGTTATGTTAATTATCCAACAAAGCTAGTCAATTTTCTACATGTAATTAACGACAGGATCTTGGAAATTTTTGTTCCAACGGTAGAATCACAAGAGATAGAGGGTGGGAGAAAGAAACCTTTGGAAGTGTTTTTCTCTCTCTCTTTCTCTCATGATTTGTCGTATGGTCGTGTCGTTTGAACTTAAGCTATTGCAAAGTCAAATATACTTCAGTTGTGTCAAACTGTTAACGCTTAGTGTATAGTTTTGAAATTAGGAAATGTGTCTTTTGACATTACCTCACAACAATGAGGTTTCCATGTCGTAAGTACGACTATAGACAGTTATTTATTTTATTCTATTTGTTGGCACCGGTATGCACTTCGTTCACCTGTTCAGTTGTGTTCCGGGTTGAGCAACCTGAAGAGATGCGAGTCGGCGTCGGCGAGCGCCTCCGCGGGGTCGCGCAGCTCGACC
>JWHW01039356.1:20391-34882 GCA_000931545.1 Papilio glaucus
TAAAAGTCATCGAGTGTGATTATGAATATGCCACAAATAGGTAGTTGTGAACAGATAATGACGCCGCTCTGCCATAGTACCGATCATCAATCAAGTCCTATATAATTATAAATATCGATAACTGACATCATTTAAGCTATCGATAACACTATAGCTACACGGGCCATCACTATTCCGATAATTAATGAGATACAAGACGACGGTATTATGTAAATTAATCAGGTCGAATTATAAATATAGCATTGGAAAACAACCCAACGCTGCATTTTCCTACTGTTCCCGTGAGGAATCAATACCTTTATTAATTACACGTGTTATAATTGTACGAAACTGTTATTATTAACATTGTATGAAATAAATACGAACGCGATTACAATATTTGAATGAAATTCACTTAAATATCTGTCAAGAAGGTTTTTTTGTTGAATCAAAGCCTGAAAGGCTGACCAACGGAAAAATTATCTAGACAGCTGTCAAATGACCGATCAAATGTCATTTGTGTTGTTAGAAGCATGATCAACAACGTTTTCATTATTTTTGCAACTAAAATCGACTTGAAATGACATTTACCTTGACAGATTAGTTGATTAAAAATTCGGTGGATACCATTGTTTTCGATTCATCTGAAATATGACTTAATGCACGAACTGGTAGAAAAGTTAAACCCCAGTGACATCTGAACTGACGTCAGATTAGAAAGACAATATGTATGTGACTGGATGGCCCGGCAAACTTCGTTCCGCGTTATAATTAATAGATGGCTTAAACTGTGGCAGATGTGGTAACTCTTTTATTTCCTCTGGTAGTTTGAGTCAAGTCAGTTTGTTCCTATTTTAGATTCTGATTTAGATGCAAACCTTGGATATGGATAAACTAAACAACCGCTGGCCGGACGGCACGGTTGTTCAATGTACGCAGATATAAATATTTTGATGGCGGCACTAAAACAGACTAGGCTGCATCTCCCGGGTGCAGTTGTTTGTTATCTGTGGCAGCGCTCCAGCAAAGTTTTTCCGTGCCACTTCGCGTACAATGTACACCACCATTCATTCACACTGGACGCGTTAGTACGTACAGTATCAGTTCATATATTATTTTATTTTTAAAAAATCACAGGAAAATTTTAAAGCGTTAGATATGTGAAGGTTTATGTTATCCTCACACGTTAATAGGCAAGATCGTTCACATAATAAAGATAAAGTTGTAACTAAAATTGAGAAAGGTATGCTTTGGTGGTTTTCGCATGTTGAAGGGACGAGTGAAAGAATGTCGTGATAAAACTAACCAAGCAACCAACGGTTTAGTGGTAATGACGAGGGTCATTATGCAATATACAGAACAGGAAATTTTTGTCCAAGCCCCATTGGTTTTTGTCCTAGCCCCATTGGTTTTTGTCCTAGCCCCATTGGTTATCGTCGTAGTCTTGACTTTACAAACGCATGAGTATCTTCGTATTTATTCGAATAAAGCGTAATGTCTAAAAATAAAATATCTTTTAGAGTAATTTCTAGGTTACATTACATATAAAATATTTTGATTTCATTTCAAAGAGCATGAAACTTATTCCTTTAAAATAAAAACCATATCAATCACTTCTATCACACGATGAGATCGAGCAGGTAATGTTTACGAGTGCCGGTGATCCCAATGTAGGGCAATACGTTACGTTCGGGTCATTTACAACAATAAATGTATTACAAAACTAAATTAGAATAATACCGCATCGAATCTAGTCGATATAAAATCGAATAATTCGATCAAAAATCAAAACATATTTTGTTTCTATCGATTCGATTGGATAATGTATACGTTCAACTTTAAAAACTCCGCCATTCACGTTGCATTTTTTATCTGTAATGTCATTCAAATAACGGTTTTAATACTGTCACTCAATAAGTCGCAACCACAATATTTGTATTTCTAAAGCACTGTTTCGTATTTTTGGCAGATACAAACTGTGGCTCTACCTTTGAATGTATAATAAAAGTTATTTTGTTGTGTACAGACATCAATTTCCGGACACGGTCGCCCCGTCCCGAATAGGGAAGACATGACAAGAAATGTTCTCTGACAAGCTATAAGCGTCGACGTGTCAAAACTAAAATTCAATTTTCATATTCCAAGACGCCGAAGCGAAGTCGCGCCGAGTGACAATAATAATTCTAGAAACATTTTGTACTCGTTTGAATTCAAATTTAACGAATTTGCATTTGAATTAAAACACCGGACCGGCGCATTTTTCATTCATTCCGTTCGCTCCGTTCAAACTGGGTTCGTTCAACGAGCTATGCTTACGGAATTCTTTGTAATTTGCCTTCACCGAGGGAAAGCGTTTTGTATTCATAGTCAAGTCCATTTTACATAATTAATATTGTTTGTCTCCGTGTTTACTCGAGTTGCGTCACGGATAACAGTTAAAGCGACAATAGCCGAAACTGTTCCAGTAATTATATAGAAGAAAATATTAACGACAATCTTTCATTGTTAAACCGATCGCAGCGTTTGTTGTGAGTTCTTGGAGCATTTCTGGAGTTTTTCTTTAGGAAGTGGATGCTAAATGATCCTTCACATCGACGCATAACGTCAGGAGGAATTTTTAGCCAAACACTAGGGTTTTAGGGTTCCGTTCCCAAAGGGTAAGACTAACTAAGACTCCTGTCACCAGGCTGTATCTCATGAACCGTGATATTTAGACAGTTGAAATTTTCACAGATGATGTATTTCTGTTGCCGCTATAACAACAAATACTTAAACACAGAATAAAATAAATATTTAGGAGGGCTTCCGTACAACAAACGTGAATTTTAGACGTAATGGTACGGAACCTTTCGTGTGCTAGTCCGCCTCGCACTTAATTTGTAACTGTTAGCTAGAAGTAGAATCTAGTATGAAGACTTATTCTGTATAATCTACAATAAAACACCGAGTACTGGTACAGCTACGAATCGTTGTACCGAAATAATTGAAGGTTGAATGAAGGTCAGATACACATTCGAGAGACTAATTTTGAATCATAAACAACATGGACTATTTTTGGGTAAACCATTTTATTCATGGACATGTAAAATTGCTGAAGTAACCTAGTAGTAGGGGATGGAAGTTGGTGGAAACTAACCGAGCGAAGTCGATGCTGGTTGCCTTACACCAGAGAATATTAGATAAACCATAACCTTATACAATATGCAAATATTGATGTGAGACATGAAGTACTAACACATACAGGTCTGAACCTGTCATTATATTCCTGTCGTTCTTGATCAAGCGATCAAATAAGCACAATGTTATTTGTCTACATTATCGACGAAACAAGTCAAATCAAATCACGTATTGTATTTGTAAGTATGTCGTCAATCTTTTCGAGTTCTGCGATACGTTTATTGTTACAAACGGACGGTTGTTGTAAATTATTGCGGTCTTCAATACCAGATTTAGGAAGGTCGTAAACCGTATCTGCTCGATGTATTCTATTTATACAAGCGATCGAATTATTTTTTTACTCCTGACGAGTTGTATAACTCAACTAAAGTGTTTCAATTGTTTTAATATTTTTGTTCGACTGACGGCAGTGTTTTCGCGGTATGTATTTATATATGTATGAATGTATGTCCGTTCAATTGTGACCTCTCATAGCCGACTTGACTTCGAGGAGTGAGGTATCATTTAATTCGTATTTTTCATAAAATTAATCTTGAAATTTCTTACAGCACGGTAGGGAAAATTTTCATTTACATTATTGGTTGCTATGATAATGTTTCGCTGTGACAATAACAACTTTTTGACACATGTTACCTACAATTCGAATTTATTATAAGCAGAATCAAATTACGAAAATTCACAGCGTGGAATATGAGAAAAGAATACGTGCGCAGCCGCGGGCAACAGCTAGTCCACTTACATTCACATCTTAAATCTTGTGTAACTATACACTCGCCGTCTAATCCCCTCAGTCCCACTTCGCACCTTTTAGTGGGCTTGCGCTTTGACCGGCTCGTTAGTGCTGGTTAGTGCGTGTTCTAACTCTCTCGAGCACACCCCTCGTGACGTCATGCGACAAAGTGCTTGCAGTTCGCTCATATTAATGCAAAGTTGCGCTCGAGAAATAAATTGTTGTTTTTATTTTATTTCATTGTTTGTGATTTCAACATTGATAGTTAATTAAAATTTAATTTATTTTATATAAATAAAGTGAATTAATGAACATATTCTCCAATTGACAACAGGATTGTCGACCACCGCACTTGTTTATCCAATTGAGAATTTATCTTGTATGGTGAATTAACTTACGCATTGTCCGTAACAACGAGAAAAATTTTAACATTAATGACAAAGTGTAATAAGGTCATTCGGAAGTCATACCGGCTGCGACACAAGTCCAAAATGCCGAGTATAATGGACCGTGCACGAAGGAAAAGACGATAAATCATTTACCTTTATTTCTAAAGTTAACAATTTACTTTCCTTTTATGACTTTTGGAGTACGTGCGAGTATTTCTGATGTTTGTTGGAGTTTTTATGGACGATGGCCGGTTTAAGTAAAAGCTACTTCACGTTTGGATTTTTACCTATTAAATGATTTTGATCAAACGTTTTTATGTTAATAATTTGAATGTATAAATAAGTTTCTCGTTCCTGACTGTCCTAGGTCCAATCCCCTTACCCTTATTTTACCTTACGTAATCAACTTCCGACCATTGTACAAAATAAAGTATGACACAACATCGGAAATGATCTGGTTTATGTGTTTTTTATAAGTTAATATAAGAAAATAGACATGGAAAATTGAAAGCGTTATTAATGATTAATAAGGTAGGCCCCCACAAGATGGACCCATGGTCTTGTCAAGGCGGGAGTCCGCTGGATGAGGGCGGCACGGGACCGATCTCTGCGGCGATCAACAGGAGAGGCCTACGTCCAGCAGTGGGCGACCTGCGCTGGAAAGAGAGAGAGAGAAAGCAGAGGTTCGGATGGATAGATGTGATGTTTGTCACTCCTTCACGCAAGAACGACTGAACTGATCTGGATGAAATTTGGCACAGTGATAGATTATAGTTTGGAATAGCATATAGGCTACATTTTATCCCGGTAAAATGTACGGTGCCTGTGAGATGATATATATATATATATTTGATGAAAACACATTTTCATAGAATTCCACGCGGACGAAGTCGCGGGAACAGCTAATGTTATATAATGATGGATGTAAATTTTGAAGTTCGGACTTGACATTAGCTCCACGTTAGTTTGGTGGCAACGCTCTCGTGCGTCAACGTTGCGTAAACGCACGTCAAAGGCGAGCCAAATTAAAAAGAAACACGCCTCTTCATACCTCTCGTACAAATTTAACTAATTTAAACGCCACGCCACGTGCGACTTCATTAAAACATACATTAAAGAGCCCGCGAAATGTCATGGAAACTACAGTTAAATGTTTTTAATGTACTATTTATTGAAGAAGGAAACGAGCAAGCGGTTTACCTGATTATAAGGGACAAGAACAGTGATGTAGATAAGGGGAGAAGAGATGATATGGGAATTTATCACATAGTGATCGATGGTGAGACATTCTAGCCAACTGACACCAATAAATGGACGATATCCTCCTTCCAGCTGGACCGATGACCTCGTGATGAAGGCAGGAAGTCGTTGGATGTGGTGCGGTGAGAAGAGTACTATTTTTTTTTAAGCTGTAGTGACAGCTTTGTATTGTACTGGTCTTGACCTGGGTATTAGGAAAAGACTTTAATATGAATAACAAAAGTTCTATTTATTTTAAACTCTTTGTCGTAACTACATAAAGTTTGTCGTTAGACATACTTAACCTGCATACGGCCGGTGCTACAGACAGACTGCTATTGTTTGTTTTGTTATAAGGACCTTTGCGAGAGGCAATCAGAACATTGTAAGACTTATCCCACTCCCCGCTCCCTACCCCGCAAACCCCGCTTGCATACTTAAGCGATGACAGTTCAGCCAATTACCATGTAAGGCTTGTTGCACACTTATACAGCGATGCATTTGGCATGTACACAAAAATTTATTTATACTAGATGGCAACAGGCAATATCCATACGTACGGAGCAATTAACATGAGTGAATATATACCTGTATATACCGCAATTAAATAGCCTACCTTTGTATACTTTTAAAAGCGCATTTCCGGCGTCCGAAGAATGGCTATAGTTAGCTATCCTTAAAATAAAGTTTCAATTTTTTGTAGATTTTTTTAATACACAATTCCTTGGTACATTGTTTTGACCTATGTCGGTAAGGGTAAGCGCACAAAAATATGTTTTTTACGACAAATCTTTGAAATTGTCTGCTTGTCTCTACTTTAATATGCATGTATTGTACATATTAACCTTCCTCTTGAATCACTCTGTCTATTGGTGAAAACGGCATCAAAATCCGTTGCGTAGTTTAAAAGATATGAAGCAACATACACCGTATGCAATTTTAATTTATTTTATGACAGTGTAAAATTTATCGTGATAATTAGCAACGTAATTTCAATTACAAGCCATTGTTAATTAAAAAGTAGACGCCCGTAAATTCGATATCACATGAGTCGCTTTTGACGAGAACAGACTGATAGTGTATTACTGCCCTAATTAAAACTATCAAAGATTTGATGTAATCTCTCGTTTTAGTGACGATATTATCAGTGAATGTTGCAAGCGGGACACGAGGCGTGTTCAGTCGCCATTCGCACAGATTGCTTCTTTATTGTGCTGTTTTAATTAAAACTTGAACAGGACAGACGGACAAATTTCACTTGTTTGACTGACAAAAGCTCCGAGACAACTTCTATTTATGTCTTGAATCTTTCAATTCATTCCGTTTCTATTCAAATTGTTCGTGTTAGTTTGTTTTCTGAGAAATCTTTAACAAATGAAAAATATAGAAGTCTTTTATTTCTTATGTCATTATCTTCCGTGTAACTATAATGTTTATTTTGCGTACACTAGCGACGCGCCCTGGCTTTACACGAAGAGCATATCTTACGTATAATAAAAATGTAACTGATCGCTGTCTGTACATGGAAGATATTTGAGAGAAACTATTATTAGGGGCCTTTATAAAGGTAATAGAACCCAAAACAATGATTATTAGAATTTTTGTCTGTTTGTCTGTGCGTTTGTGACTGCTAATATCAGAAAGGACTTAATCGATTTGTGTGCGGTTTTCAATAATGTATTGTGGTAAGCTTCACTTAACATTTAGTGTTTGTTTTATCGGTTTATGAATAAAAAGTTATATCAATTTAACTGTTCTACGGCCATACTGTGTCGACCCCACATACGCGGGAAATGGGCAGGGAGATGATGATGAGGTAACGGTAGTATTAAGTAGGTAATATAATTTCCTTTAAGTAAAATTGCAGGGCGGGTAAAACCGCGGGGCACAGCTAGTCCAATAATATTTTTTCTCGTACTCTGTACCGGCATAGTAATGGGTTCCGCAACTATACGCGATAGACGTGGCAAGCGCGTATTTTGCGTGGAGGTAGGATCACTCCAGCTAGCCCAGCTCCTAAAAGAATCCCAACAACCCCTTGATTTTGTTGGCGATCTCCGGGAGCGATACCAATCTAATACGTGTTCTTCAACAATCATTGAAAATGTCATAAATAAAAGTTTTCAAAATTCGAATAATTTATGTGAATTTAATATAAGATTCTTCAATTCTTTATTTTTACATATTTTTATAGATTTTTTAGAACCAAATAAAACGAAAGTTCGAGAACATTCTTGTATCCCTCGTATCCCACAAGCATTTTCCTCGTCCCTTTTTCATAATAAAATAAAGTTACAGCAAGAGGGACACTTGAAGTCGTTAAGTGGTCATTGAGATATCCAACAATAAAGACCTTTGTCTGATGATGGATATAAGGATGACTTAGAGCGAAGCGCGAACGTAGGCTAAGGAAATAAGGAGTGGTGACTGTTCATTAACATTAAGATTTTATTTTATTACATTATAAATTATGATTAACACGTTTTATATATTTTACATACATGTACTAAAATAATGCAGCATGTTAAAGAAATACACCCTTTTTGAAACCGATATTTTTTAATGGGTCCGGCAAACTTCGCTCCGCCCTATAATTAATAGATGGTTCACTATTTTGGCGATAATGGCTTACACATAAAAGATAGATATACTATTTAAGGTAAACATTTCCATCTTACATTATATATGTGTAACTCTAACGGTGTTTGCAGCGCACACCAGAATAGCTCGCATATGGTTCATTTTTTCCCCTTACTTGACACTTATCGTTATATTTTGTACAATTCACACAATATCTTTATAAATTATAGCCTATTTGTTATTCTGATGTATAAGCTGTATTATTGTAAAGTTTCATTAAAATCCATTCAGTAGTTTTTTCATGAAAGAGTAACAAACATACATACAAACTTTCGCATTTATTACATTAGTAAGAAGTAAGATAAGATATGTTTCCAAAATTAGATATTCCTAGTTTTGCTTATACATACATGAGCTTAATTCCTTGTATAATAACTTAGAGTTACACCGTATAACATTATCATGCCAACCTATACTAAGTCATATTTTTCTTTACCTCCGGAAGTTTGGTTTTCGGAATAAAAGGTGCAGTATGTACTTTTCTGTACCCCTATGTGTGTCTAAAATTTCATGATAAGTTGCGTCGAAGTGTAGCAAACAAACAGTTTTACCTTTGCATTAGTTATGGTTGTTTGTTTTAATAATAAGTTTTAATCCACAACAGAAATACACAAGTTGTTAGAGCGGTGCGCAGTGAATGCAAGTCCGCGCTATACAATAGGGCTGTGTCAACAAACCGGACCGAGCTAGCTTGCTTTAATTTAATTAAAATATTTTCATTAACGTCACAAACTAATATTATAATATCGTTTGTTTATTATTTTGCTTTAATCAGTCACAAAATAATTATATTAATGAACGATTAGACTTTCATTTGTTTTCACATTGCAATCATCAGTAAATATTTTCAATTTCCCGGCGGGAATTTTCAATTTGATTCCGCATAATAGCTTTGAACTATAGGATATAGGATATATCGGTGGTAGTATCCTCAACATCTGTTGCTCCGACTGGTGAAAGACCACAATCTCAGAGAAGACAGGGCGTGACAGTATACTGTGTTTGCGAGTGAGGTGCCGTCGTATTCCCTTCTCATCCATTTCTAATATGGAAAGGATAGGATGGGGAGGAGGTTTTGACTGGGGATACATAGGAAAATAAATTTTTTGTCTGTTTGCCCCCTCCTCTGTCCATTAAAGGTCACTTAACACCGGGTGGACCGCTCCTTCGTCTGCCACCTTCTTCTATAATAAATGTACGTCGAAAAGTGATTAACGTCTTACATTTATGAGTCTAATCTAATATAAAGCGAAGACAACACGGAACAGTTCTTAATTGTTGAAATTAATAACGTTAAACGACGCTAACTGCTTAAAAATAATATCAGGATTTGTACGCAGGCAAATTGTACTCAATGCAAAAAACACAAAAGGAAACTACCTAACTATTATTAAACATTCTCGCTTAGTAAACAATTAATTTCGTTGCACGACTGGCTCCGTGGGGCCGGTGTAATGGCGTGGGGCCACAAGTGCCTGCAGACCTGAATAGCTCAGTTTCAGTCCTACGCTTTCGCTATTTAAAACAGGAAGGGAACTCGACGACTTTAGAATTCGAAAGTGGGAAACGCTTGTTAACACTTGGTATTAAGTTCTGAATCTTTTGTAAATCGAAATATTTGTCATAAAATTCGAGCTAAGATTTTTAAAAGGACTTTTAATTCTTGGATTTCATCTTTAAATTGTACTAGCTAAAAGATTTGCTTAACTGATTAAGGCCAGACGACCACTTGCGATCTTTCGCCGCTAGATGAAATAACTTAAGTGTGCACTTAGCCTTAACAGTGATCAGTGAATCTTCTTTTAAAAAAGTGACTGTGAGTAGAAGGTGTACAGTGTACACATTCACAGATTTGTCCTTTTTTAAAAGTAGAATGAAGCAAACGGATTGCGGGCTGTATGTATATTTAAAGCGGATACAAAGTTGGTAATTATTGTGAAATCTAACGAAAAATATGTCTTTATAGATAGATTGGTTTAAATACTTTATTATTTATGTTGTGTAAATTTTATTTTAAACTATACGAACAGAAATACATTATTTACACAAAAATATAATGAACACAAAAATGTGGTAACCCTATCTGTAAGGTCGCGCTACTTCCCCGCTCGAGTCGACACACTCGTGTCGACCAATCAGATCATTTCAATGAAACTTCCATATTAGTAACGTTGATAAGCTAAATATCACATGAACACTACGAAGTAAACGTGAAAAGTATGTGTACTCGCGATAATACTGCTCCATTTTCTTCCACGATATAAATTTGAAGCGGCATCAGAACTAAGGTGAAAGTTTCCAAAAGAAAACTTAAAGTGTCGAAAGTGGCATAAAATTCCAAAGTTCAAGTTATGATTTTATTTGGAGAGACCGCAGTTACACGGAAACTAAATTAAGAGCTGTCCCGAGCCGGCTCGCCGAGCACTCCGGTTAGTTTTTTAATGGATTCCGTTCGCGAATATTCAATTTAATTATAGTTGGCTTCGCCTCGTGCTCTCTAGTAGATGTGAAGCATTGGTGCTTTAAATGCCGTGAGTGATATTTACTTGATTTAATTCTTAACGTTAACGTCTTGCACGTTCATAGAACATAGAACTTAAGGCATTATAATTAAGAGATGTGGTTGTATATACAACTCTATACAGCTGGTCATGATTTTCTTACAGAAGTTATACTTGTGGGGGGCTTAAGCGATCCGACGCACATGAACATCTGTAACACCAGAGGAACTGCCGTTTTTAAGGAATGAGTACGCTATCTTCTTGAGACAGATCAAAGGGATAAGGCGGATTTTATGAGGCAGAATGTTACGTGCAACCCACGGTAAATACCCTTCAAGATGGCGTGAATGGTATAGGTCGTGTCAGTCTAGAACGAAACTCAGCGTCAGGAATTGTTCTAAACAGTTTTTCGGTATATTAATGCAAAGAAGCGTGACTTCGGAAGACCTGTTGAAATTAGAATCGTTGTAAGTTGTATGCATGATACGGCACAGAGATAGTCTGGAATATCTATGGATGGATAATGGATAGGATATAGTCTGGAGAGAAAAAAAGGCTACTTTTTATCCCGGAAATACTTAAACTTATTCTACTAATATAATATATAATGTATATAAAAGGCGATGTGTGTATGTATGTTCCCTATAGCTACCCGGGCGAAGCCGGGGCGCATCACTAGTACTAATATAAATAATTTGCACTTAGTAAAGCTTGGTACAGTTCTGCAGGGTGGCGTAAGAACGTTACAAAATGTAAACAATATTCAGGACTTCCGGCTGAATTTAAATTTTCAGTTTAACTGCTTCCGGGACAAATGGACGCGGTCAGTTACCGGTAACTGGATTTTAATTAAGTTAAACGTTTACTATTAAAAGTGTAACTAAGTGTAGAGAAAATCTAAAATCTGTTACCAATTTAATGGTTATGTATTTTGTCGTTATATACATAGAGTATACTTGTGTAAGACAGCTCGCTTACTCGCTGCAATGAACGATTAGACTCCTAGACCAAGAGGGCAAGCGATGTAGTAACTTCCCTATCATTATAATTTAAATCTAACTATCGATTAAATCTATACAAACATATGAACAAAGCCTTAACATTAAAAACAACAAATTCTTATTTTTGTGATCATCGCACCAAATTCCAATGTTCTTGTTTTAATGTCGGTTACTATTATAATACATAAAGTACCAGATAGGCCATTAGCAGTTAAAAAATGACGACTCGGAACTATCCTAATTGGAGCGCTTTTTCTTTAGCTTACGTCATGTACGCTATGACAAACACTAGCTGTCCTCTTTTTTCATATTATTATTATAACGCTATCCTTTTTACACCATTTGATGTGTGTGAATGTTGCTGTCACTGTCTTTGGAACACTGAACGGTCATTTTGTATGAGTACAACATATCTATAGTGTCACTAAGAAAAGGCTGAAAATAAAAACAAAAAATTATATTATCTGTACTCGGGAAAGACTACACATCTGCTTCTGTCTGGACTGTACGTGGCTTCGAAAAGGAGATATAGTTTCATTGTATGAATTATGCGTTTGATTGTACATGGCAGTGTACCTTCGAGTAGCAAAAGCTATTGTAACGGATTATCCATTCACCAGGTCAAGTTGCACACTACATAGCCACTCGCTTGTCATAACGATATAAATATTGTGTGTTTTAATATTTAATACGTCAAACAAATAACAGTTTTACGGTAACATTTGTAATGTCTCTTTACGGTCAGTATGACTCAGAAAAACAACACATAGATATATATGTATCATATTCCTAAATGTAAATGAATGTCTTCAAGAATTTGTAAAAAGCTTGTAACGATTGCAAAAACGTTGAACATTTCGTATTGTATAAAAAACAATTTTTGGAGCGACGCCAGGAGATGACACAGAGCGAGGGCGCAAGACGCAGACGCGGCTCCTCGCTGTGTCAACTGAAAAGAAGTCGTGGAAGTCGCAAAATTTCAGGTTAGCACTTTGAAATATATTATTAATTAATTTCAATCACTTTCACACTTCGTTTGACAGTTACCGCGCGCGTGCGATTACCTTTAGTAGGGGATTACCCGCGCGAAGCCGGGGCGGGTCGCTAATTATTATTATAAAATTAATTGTCATAAGACATAAGCACTTACTGAACGATAAGCGCTTATGAGAGTTAATTACAACCGAGTCAGTGACAGACAGGAGTGCTCCGTCTGGACTCGTCTGAAGCCTTTTGACATACGCCAACCCTTTGCCAGTTACAAACACGAGGTTCTGCTAACTGCTAACACAAGTAAATATAATTTTAACACACGAGCGTACAGCCTCGCGAGTAAATGTGTAATTCACGATTCATTTGCGCCAAAGGACTGTCAAAACAAACCCCATTTCATCCGCGTCTTGTTGTTAAACATTGCGGTTACGTGTTACATTTATACTCCCGCCGTGCACTTTCCGGAGATGTAATATTTAAATATATAGAATAACAAACTAACTGACAGATATATTAACGCACAGTCCCAACTACTGGACCTAGAGTTTTGAAAAGCACGGATATTTCTGTTAGTACTCAAGCGAGCAACTAAGAGTTTTTCTAAATTCACTCCCTAAAGGTCTAGTGGGGAATGATAGTTTGTATGGAGGTATATAAAAATTCCAATGTAATTTGACCTCAGACTGAAATGAACAATAGTGTTAAATAGGGTTCAGCTTAGGCTGGAAAACCGTCGGTTTGAATTATATTATGAAGTTAGAGACACAAATACTATGGCCCTATCCACTAGCTGTGGACCGGCATTGCTCTGCGCTGTCATCTCGGACATCGTAAGCTCGTCTGCTTGTAGATATGTTGTCAAAGCATTTATTACTCATGGCCCAAGAGATTTATAAAGCCCATACAGATACATTTTAAAATTAAAACAATATCTAACTACAAAATGTCATACAACAAGATTCATACATAAAAATAAAAAAAGAATAAAATAAAAAGAAATCTAGTAATTTGTATAATGTTATAATTAGTATGTAAAACAAGTTGTAGAGAACAACCGCTCAGTCGTACTGATGCAACGTACTGCTCGAGTAATGAACTAATGATCTCGTCAGGTAACAACGGTCCTGCGAGCCGGATAATGATCCGTAGGGTCGGGAGTGCCTGTAGACCGGCTGAATGGCTCGGTTTCAGGCCAACTCTACGCTTTCACTAGTTAATAGGGCGGGGCGCATTATGGCATTCTTCAATTTATTCAAGTGGTAAATGGTTGCAGGCATTTCGAGTTACCCGTCGACTTTATTCAGGTGTTATTAAAATGGCGCCTCTTGTAACCACGGATTTAGTTGTTATGCAATGCTTGTATGTAATATTGTTTTATATTTTGACTGCCGATTTTTAATTCAGACGATGCATAGCTAAACATATAATATATAGATATCAGTTAATAAACGAGGAGCATGTATGGATGTGGCAAAACCGTTGCCAATTCTAATCTCTGACTACCTCTTTGGGTCACGAGCTTGAGTATTTATTTACTCATTTTTGTAGTGGAAGCATTTTTAGCAGCGTTACTCGATATTTGGTAGAGGAAAATCTTATAGGTTCGCGTTCGAACAATGCTTATTTGAATTTAGATTAATTTTGACGATCATTTTTTTAATTATTTTTCTTGTATTCAATTTTGAATTTTAGTGTTAACGTGCAAAGGTTTATATTTGTTGATTACCTGTGTTTTATTATATTAATAACGAACGCAAGAACAAATCCAACTAGAGTACAATAAACACTCTCACGGAACATTTTAAAACGCTAATTAAGTTCGCTGACTATTCAAATATCCGC
>JWHW01039356.1:40056-58315 GCA_000931545.1 Papilio glaucus
TTATATTATTTTCATTGTCTAACATGTACATTTGAAAGAAAGTTTTACAATATAATGACGCGAAATTTAAGATAAAACTAGCTAGTATAAAAGAATAAAAACGAAACATTCTAGATGATATGGCCTCCCCACACAGCCCGCTTGATAACGATCTAACGAGCCACCCAGATGAGCTCCGACGACACAATCTCATATTGTTATGTCGATTGCTCGGAATTCAGGCAATTCTTTTTATTATATTGTTTAAACCCAGCATTGTATTGTGTTATATATATACGGCATTACTTATACCACAAATGAGCACATATAATACAGGAATTGAAGTTTAAAACATTCACATGAAACACGTTATTATCTCTTTCTATCTCTCTGAAAGAACTGAGATGACAATAGGTTTTATGTGAATTTTTTCGGCAGTGTAAACTCACGGTTAGATTTGCAATCATTTGAACGTGCATTTTACTATTTAAAAAATAATTTAACTGATGTATAGTTCAACAATGCACATTACAACAGAGGAAAGCATACTTAAGATAAATATGTATGTGACCTAGTGACCTCTAGTGGCACGTCACACTTCTGAGAAGCTATTTAAAGGCACAATGCGTACTCTTAGCACACGTTGAGCATCTTGTATATCTGACGTGTGCTTTAAGAAGAAAATGGAAGCGTCATTATCGCGTCGAAGCCATGCCTCCTCTACCATTATAACGCTCAAACTCGTCTTTTTTTTTCTATTCACTCATTTTATGATTTTTCTTTATAATTTCTTAGAATAAAATGTATCCAAATACTGTATTTTAGCATCATCCGGCTACTAAGAGCCGACATCTATGCATGTAATAAATATGTAACTGATCGTTGTCTGTACATGGAAGATATTTGAGAAAAACTATTATTGGGTGCCTTCATAAACTCAATAAAACCCAAAACAATAATCATTAGAATTTTTGTCTGTTTGTCTGTACGTTTGTTACCGCTAATCTCAGACACGGCTTAACCGATTTGGTTGCGGTTTTCACTAATGTATTGTGGTAAGCTTCACTTAACATTTGTTTTATCTCAAGCGGTTTTTAAATAAAAAAGTTATATCAATTTAAAGAACCATGTCAAACATTTGTTCGATAAAAATGCTATAAAATAGATTACTATTAAGTAGATATTATCATTTCGTTTAAGTAAAATTGCAGGGCGGGTGAAACCGCAGGGCACAGGTAGTAAGATAATAAATATGCTTCGAGCAATGTACCCTGTCCATTGACACTTAAGTAAGTTTACTTAAGTGTCAATTTACAATGTACATAGGAACTTAAGTTAGCAATTTATAGAAATTTGATAGTTTTACCGCATTAGCAGTTACTTTGGGTCTGCTGTGGATCACATCATTTCACACAGTTGATTGTATCCACAGCTACAAATCGAGTATATTTATGTCACCCAATTCCTGCTACTAACACTAATTTTCAATCCATTTTTGAATTAGCAAATACACATCGTCCTCTCATGCGTTGCCTATTCCCTGGCACAGACTGTGGCATGGCAGGTGAGATACTCTCCATATGTCAAGTCGATCCATTCCCACGGGTCGTTCATATTAATATCGCGTTCCACTTGGCGCCCGCGAGCCGGCCCCGGTTGCGCTCCGGCGAGCAAGGATTGTAACTTTTACAAATTTATTTAGGTGAAACGTAATCTTGAGCGTCCCCCTGTTGTTCTGTGTGGAAATTTAATCAATTTGTGAACTGGATAAGTTCTGTAACTAAGATTGTACATCGCTTTTCGATTACTTCATAAATTTATTTGGCTTTGAATGAACTATTGAAGTCAGTCAAAGGTTCGGTCAAATAATAAAAAAATTACGACGTAGTATTTACTACACAATATTTACAAAGATTAAAATATAAGATAAACTTATAGGTAAGTAAAATGATGTATAACCTTGTTTTAAAGCAAGATGGGATTTTTGTAAACAACTCTTTCTCACGTTAGCTATCTATAGTATACAATTTCACTTCACTGATCTCGCGATATCCACAAAATTACAACAGTTCTGATAAAAGTAGATGATGTTTGTTTGCAAAAATGATATCTTGTTTTCGTAGCAAGGTGTATGCACTTTTGTTAAATTAGTGAAGCATCAAGCTACATCGTTCTCAACGTGGCCTCATTCAAGAACCTTTTGCCTGATCGGCTCTATTATCAAATTAAATTAAAAAGTTCCATCACAGTTTTATTATAAAAAATTCAATAAAAATCTCTTACGGATAACTTCCCGAGGGTCGACACAAAGCGATCCAAGTAGAAAGCAAATCGTTCCTATGGTTTCGACGATTGAATTTCATATTGCAAAACCAGCGTTGGAAGATATATTTCATTCAAGATTTGAACTCTACGTCTATCATAAAAAGTGCCATCGAACAGGTTTGAAGGATCCAATATCCTGGTCGCCTTGTGTGGTTTTAAAGTGCATTTTGATAGAACGTTAAGTGATGTGTGAAATTTATACTTTCTTCAAGAAGTATTGGATCACCGCATGGCTCAGTGATCAACAGAGCTGTCTAGCATAGCTCTATTCATTAAGCTCGTTTCTACATCATCATCTTCATTAAATACCCATTCATATTGATCATTGTCATCACCATCATCAAGGATATCGTTGACGTCCTTTTTTTCAAGTTTTGTTTTGATATTTTCATCAGGTTTAGTAAATTCTTGACACAATCGTCTCACTATCGGAAGTCTCGACTATCAACCTTCAAGTATTGTACGTATAACGTACAATACTTGTAGGTTATCTAAGTGTTTTCCTTTGTTTGATTTTAGTATTTTTCTTTTGTTATTTGAGACTATCATAAAAGTAGCGCTGTGCTTGTTAGGAATGTTGTTGAATCAGAGTTTTCATAGTGCATCGGTTTCAAGACTTTAAATGTTACTATAACAATTTCGAACTTTACTAAATTTTGTATATCTTATTATAATTGTATAATATATGTATATCTATTTGCATATGCAATTTTATAAATACGTCATAATTCGTAGCATTAGCAACTTCGCCGAAATGAGAGGCAACGTATGCAACCAACCTAACGAAACGAATTTCGCACTCAAATCCAAAGCAATAGAAACCTAAATACAAATTTCATTTTCTTGGAAAACGGTAGTCAGAGTTGTTTGTTCAAAATTACGTTTTGAGACTACTACAGTTGAGTCTAATTTCTAATACGAGAACTCGGACCATTTGTCCCGAGGGATTTTCAACTTTAAAGCGTACGGGGTAAGCTAGATTTCGCTTTGAAATGTTTAAATATGATTGGAATAACATTACTCGCCTCGTTGCAGTTGGTAATATTGTTATTGTGAATTTTCTCACGGATTTTCTGTACGAAGCCAGTCTGAGAGAGCGCCGCGTAATATATTTGTAAGAGCTAAATGTTAGTAGCGTTTTAGCTTATTTGGTTAGTAACGGAGGAAACAAGGATTTTGAATCCCCTGCTACGAAGTGCTGGATATGAGTTTAGCAAATTCGAAATTGATATTGGTTTAGCTTCTTTAAATAGATTGAATGACGTAGAAGAAATGAGAATTAGTGGTTTTGAGTGAGATTTTTTATTAAGGTTGTTAAGAAGCTGCCAGAACCAACTAAAAGAACAGAAGTTGCTAAAGTTTTTTGGCTTTTAGAAGGAAATTATATTGGACTTATAGAGTAGAATAAAAGAACTAAAAGGTAAAGAATACACAACTTTCCAGAGTAGAGAAAACAAAAACTTAAAATACCCTCATTTCATTATGGTGTAGTGTTTAGTCGTCTTACTTTGCTAGTTCAGGAAGCCAATCTCATGGAAAACACAATAATTATAATAATGGTGATAAAGTACCTGCTGTGACAAAGTTTGTAAAATAATGTCTTTGATAAGCTTATGTAACTGAATACACCATATAAGCCGGAACAAACGGCCCAACCTGTTTTCCACATAAGCGAAATAGTTCGGGAGCCAGCGGTGTTTTAATGATTTCAAATGTATGCGTCCATAGCGTCGGTATAATTAACAATGCTAAGCCCTCGTCCCGGCGCTAAGTGCTCCAACACACGCGAAACTCCATGGTTTTTGTTAACGCGGTCGCATTCTGCGGTCTGTCAGCTAACGATGCGCTATTTGCATGTTAGCTGTTCGATGTTGTGTCTAACTACTATCAAGAGGGTTTGCTCCAAGTTTTCAATATAGAATACATTATGCTTTCATGATCAGATTGTGGTACTCCACCAGTATTTAGAGCTTAGCACAAATTTAGTAGGAGACTTCATATTGATTGTAAATTTTGATCTAATGAAAAAGTATGATATTCCTGCATGGTCTCCTGGTCACAAAAACAGGTCCACAGACAAGGGAGTAAAAAAATTTCGGATTCTTACCCGAAGGGTTACGTACCATTATCTATAAAAAATCATGTTTGTTGTATGGGAGCCCCCTTAAGTATATATTTTATCATGTTTTTAGTATTTGTTGTTATAGCGGCAACAGAAATACATCATCTGTGAAAATTTCAACTGTCTGACTATCGCGGTTCATGAGAGTATAGTAGTAGTAGAGTTGTAGTAATAGGGTCCCGGTTTACCCTTTGGCTACGGAACCCTAAAAAGAATAAAGTGACAAAATAATAGTCATACCAAATGATATAAGCGTTATATTTATATTGTAAAAATCAGTGGTACCAGGAAATTAGTAAAATTAAAATCTATGATACTTTCAACGCTGAGCGCGGATTGAATTTTTATGTTAACAATGACATTTACTCGTACGACTGGTACGGGAATATTACGAACTAACTTGTCCTACCATTGTTACATTATAATATCAGTTCACGACAACGACACGTACACGACACGATAGTTTCACAGTTTACATTACAAACAATCAAGTATTTTCCCTAATTTGAGTCCTTTACAGTAAAAATGAGATTAACTTTCAATAAGGAATATCTGGACTTTCAAAAGAGGTCGTAGATTCCTTATCCCGGGATAATGTCAGCGATGTTTCTTAATTTAGTGCAAGGGCGCAGAATAACGAGTCCCAGGAAACCTCTTGCTTTCTTCGAGTAGGCGGTTTAATGTTGTTAATTAGGAGTCAGCTTGATTTTCTACGTTAAATATATCTTTGTAGGTGGCTCCTTTATTTACTAATGATTGTATATTAAACGGAGAAAAGTGCTTGTTGTTTATATCAATTATTATAAGGTGTCTAATGGATGCAAAGACCACGAGGAAGATTTGGTGTGTGTGTAATTGTTGAATGATGGTAACAGGTAGGGCATTATGACAGAACATTCTCTTGGCTTATATGCTCTGGTGTATAGCATGCAGCACGCATGTATATGCGTACTGAACGACGCCTTTGATAGAATCTTGTAACAATTGAAACAAACACTTTTCTTCATATGAAACATCTATATAACAATCAAAAGATAAGGACTGCCGACACGATTGAAAACTCAAAATAGGCTCGACAATATAAATAAAAATAAACCCTTGTATCTTAACAATAAAATTCAAAATTAAATACAAGAAAAAACAAATGAAAAAAGATCGTCGAAACTGTTCCAAATTCAAACACCTTCCGATCGCCTCGTCCGATCACACTTTCCGTAACGCTCTCGTCGTGCCTAAAGAAAAGATATTGAAAGTTCATCCTAAGATCATTATTAACACTCTAAAACTGCATTTAACAATCCAGTAGTAAATGAAAGCGAGAGTGAGTGGCGAGCTTTTGGTAGTGTCAATCAAAGCGCGAGGAGTGGCCGAGTGATCGATGGCCGGCCAGCGCTGTCCGGTGACGTACGGCTCGGTATCTGTGCGCCTCGGGAATTGTTATTGTGAAAACTTTACGGACATTGTGTTCAGTTGTGACATCACAATACTCCGTGTTATATCACTGTTATTATTATTAAATACAAGCATGTGATATCTTTGCTTCTACGTTTCATCCTTCCTTCTTCTTCTCCATTTATCTTATCTTTTTCTCTACTCTTTACTAAACAGGTAACGTTTCATTTGACAGTTGCCGATGTTTAAAGGTGGCAGTGGTCATCAAAATATCGGGTAAACTGCTTACTCGTTTGTGACTTGTACAAGAAATTAGTAATAGTTATTATTAAATAAAAAAATATCCGTCACACCTGTAACCCATTGGGGTAGGCAGAGATCATGGATTTCCACTTGGCGTGATCCTGGCACACATCTCTCACTTCTCCTACATCCATACATCTACGCATACACGCTCGTCACCCTCCTTCTGGGTCAGTCAAGTAAAAATAGTTGACAATACAAGCTCTGGATAAATAAAAAGTTTTACCAATTAGAATAAAACACACCATTAAATAATTTTCTCTTGGAGTAAATTTAGATCTCCATGCATAAAAAACCCAATATTTATAACACTGGCTTTTTTAATGGATTTAGTTGATGTCAAGTAGCCGCTACCCATAGAGATCCATAACAAGCAAATGAGTTTATTTCAGAGATGCATTGTCTACCTTTAATGGACAGAGGAAGAGATAGACAGGAAAAAGAATATTTCCTATACAAAGCCAATCCTCTTCCCCTTTCGATCATATTCTTTTTAGGAGAGGATGGGAAGGGGAAGAGGACTGATTGAGTCTCCGACTTAGTTAATAATGAAATGTTATTAAAGTGAACAAACATAATTTATATCTACGTTTAGAAAATTTAGTACAATTTCTGCGCGATATTCGAGCGGGAAATGTGCAGGAACAGCTGACTTTAAAGTTCCAACAGCGTTATAATATACAGCAACGTTTTCTTCGGGACTTTATTCGCTCGACTCTACATGAATGACCTCTCGAATGGCCACAATAAATGGACCCTTATGCAGCTGCTGGCGTCAGCTCGTTAATACTACAAAACGCTGTGTAGCAATTTTATATTTTGTTAGCGTCTTATAGAGAATCTCTAAGTAAATTCAATGGAATTGTTTCATAGCGGGCAACTTGAAAGTGGCGTTGTGCTGTCACTTCTAGAATATTGGATATTATAAGGTTTGGTTTAAAGTATCGTCTTGGTTAAGATGTCTTCGTTTGTTTATTGTAATTTTATTAAATATTTAAATTAAAATAAATGTCATTGTCAACTTTACAGGAACACTCGCTAAGCAGATTTGAACGTTTCCTAAAAAAATTATAACTATTATTTATAAATATAATTTTATAAATAAATTACTTGTGGAACAGTTCGGTGAAGATTTTGAATTTTCATATTTCTAATTATACTGAATTATGATGAAAATAATAGATCGTAAATTAGGAAATCATAATTTCCTTATGTAAATGTAACCGAGAGGGTTATTCTGAAACGATTGGTTATTTTTTTTAAATTAAATATTCAGAATAATTTTCCGCTTAATTATTCTAAGACCCCGAGCGCGCTACAAATTTACATCAAATTGTTGTTTCATATTAATGATGTTCATCTTCTTACAAATTATTTTACAAGAATATAATGGATTCATAACAAACAATTAACAATTGTCAATATAAACTTAACACTTGGAACCGTCAACGGCGAGTTACGTAAGGGTTCAACCTAATTTGGTTTTTCGAACGTATTGGCCCAACCAAAAAAACATGACGATTCAGTTAATACGTAATAAGTATTCTTGACCAAAGCATTCATAGTACTACCGTCAAATACGCCGCCTGTGTGGCTTAAATCGTCCACGTCATACGTGTTACCGACGAAGATCTAATTCTGGTATTCTATAAAATGCCTAGGAACCATATAAATTTTCATATTTTCCACATTTCTTTGGGTCTTGAATGTAAAAACGCCTAGCATTAAATACAATATTTAGACTTTAGAAAGAATACCGGTTTTCCATACTTTGCCGGTAACATGTACTAATGGGAAAGCGAAGGCGTACGCACTGTATTTCTTTTCCTTAAGCGTCTTCCCTGCTCCAGGCAAGACGGGGGAGGGGTTGAGCTGAGACACGCGGTCTCTTCCCACGGGACTTTGCTAACTTTGAGAAGATGTGACGAGAAACAAAAGCTTACAACTCCACAACGTTAATGATCGTTAAGTATATAGGATTGTATATAAATTCTCAATGTATTTTATATATTAAGCGTATAATACATTTTGTTTTTTCAAAGCAATCGTCGTCGGTCTTCTCAGTATTACGTTTGTTAAAAGACGAATAAAAATTTGAATGAGATAAAAATATTTCTTTTTTTCTCCCATGCTTCTTTCCCTTTTTGTCTACTACTGTTATCCACTTCGTTTCTCCTTTCCTAAGCTATAAAATTTTGTAAGATGATTCCGCGTATAACTTTAACTAATAGGTAACATGCATCAAAAAGTTGTTATTGATTAAACTTAAAATATTACCATGGCAACTGATATTATAAATGAAGATTTTATGTACCTTTTTATATAAGAAGGTAGCAAACGAGCAAGCGGATCACCTGATGTTAAGTGAGCGCTACCTATAGACATCCGCTACAAGCACATGTTTTGTAGATGCCTTGCCTACCTTTAATGGACAGAGGAGGGCATAGACAAGAATAAGGATATTTCCTTTTCCCCCTTAAACCCCTCCCCGTCCAATCCTCTATTCCCATTCCCATCCTATCCTTATGAGGAAAGGGTGAGAAGGAGAAGAGGACTGAAATTAGGCCTCCGGCACCTCACTCATCAGACGAAATGCAGAGTACTTCTAATTCACGCCTGTTTTCTGTGAGGTCGTGGTATTTCACCGGGACATTCATGCAAAATATGTTGTTGTTGCGGGCTCTACCCCTGTGACCTCGGAAACAGATTTATTTTCGGGATAAAAAGTAAGAAGCTCATGTAATTTTCTGTGCCCCTAACAATGTGTTTGCAAGTCGTTTAATAGTTAAAGTTACCAACAAACTCACATTCTCATTTAAAATATTAGTTAAGATAATGTGCGATGTAGAAAAAGTAAAAAAACGTCAAATAAAACTATACCAAAACTGATAAATAACATAGCAAAAACAATTGTGTTGGTTCGTTCAATAACATTATCGTGTATGAAGTCAAAATTTCTGTCAATTAAAATCCAATCGGACGTGAATCACAGCACATTACCCCCTTCGCGTACACTCGAGCGGGAAAGTGTTTTCACGACAAAGTGGAGCGCGGCCGTCCGCCGCCGGAACACAACGTAAACATTTTTGTGCGCGACTGTACAAGTGCGCCGGTAGAGGGCACGGCGGGCACGCGGGACACGGACATCAATTCTGTTCCGCGTTACAGTCGCAATGAAAATTCATTGCCGCGTGTTCTGGATATAAATATCAATTAGATTTAATACATACTGTATGTTTTTAAGAACAATAGGGACGAACGAGCGACATATCAATGGGTTATGGAAAATTATACCATCCATTCATAAGTTATAACGGACTTATGTCTGTGGAGATAGAGAGTGAAAACCAATCTGGTATTGTCCACGTTACGGGGTTACCAGTATATGAAGTATTTTTCAAACACTAACAAAATTTATATGAACTTACCCGAAGGAACTTCGCTCGACAAACTGACGCAACTGAAATAAATCAACAAACTAATACAAAAACTGTCGACGCGGACCCGACCTTCCGTCAAACTAGCAGCGTGTCCAGGTGCGTACCGATCCCGCTCTCGAGTTTGATTTACACTGCGCTCCCGGCTACAAATCATCCGTACCTTTGCACGGGTAAATTTTGAACAGCCTGTATAGAGAACGCAATTGGATCGTCAAATTTTGAACAGTATATATAGTTAACTTTTTATAAAAAACGGCGTAAGTAAAGCCGTTTTTTCGCGTTTTTCCTCGGTATTTTGTACCGACAAGTTTCGGACCTGTCGGAGGTCCTTCTTCAGGGCGAGTGGGATTAATTCGCGGTCGCGGAACGTGAGTAAACCCGTTTTTTTATATAAAAAGTTAATTAATAACGTCTCACGAAAGTTTTAATAATTTTATAACATAAATAGTGTCCCATTTGGACCGTCGAATTTCGATCACGGTGTATACGGACGCAATTGGATCGACAAATTTTGAACACCATGTATAGTGACGCAATTGGATCGACAAATTTTGAACACCATGTATAGTGACGCAATTGGATAGACAAATTTACACAGCGGGGACTCGATTGTATGATTTGAATACGGTACGGAATGAAACTCGGCCGTGTGTTTACACACACATTATTCGTAAACTGCGCCTTACATTAAAGTTAACCTGTATGTAATGATTGTGTATACTCCAAGTAAAGTTCCAGTCTTATTTTTCGTAACGAATAAGCTACCGGTTTATGTACTGTCATTTGTTGTAAAGTAACGGTGTGATCGGAGGATGGTACACTAGCTTAGAATTGGCCTCTTCTCTCGAAGACAGCCAGCTGAAAATTAGATCTACTTCTTCGCCTCATTATTGTTTATATCGCATGGTTCTAAGGATCAAGAAGAGCCATTCAATGGTAGAATGAGCAATAGTTTCGCCCTACCTCCTCTATAGTAATTATCACGAATCTACTCATTTTTAAGATCTGTAGCCATCACAACTCGAGGTAAGGTGGCAACTCACGAAACCATCATCATAATGATCAGGTACAAAACCACAAAAATTTAATCCAGTCGATCATGACTGTACACAACACGAACTGCAGATGTCCGCTAGGAACGTACAGTCCCGAATAAAAATGTATTTGCGATTGTGCGAGCGTTCGCAAGCTTGCGAAGCTTCACTTTGTCACGCGATAACGCTTTCCCGCTCGAGTGTACATGAAATATTTAATGCGTAAACTCACGTCCGATTGGCTCCCCTCTCACAGTAATTAACAATATTTTAAAAGTAATTTAATATGAATTTATAAATGATAAAATCTTTCAGTGTAATTAATATCGTGAATGAAAAATATTAATGCAATTATCGATAAAAGGGACATCCCCATCCCTCATCCTTTGTCGTTTTAATATTAGTCGATACACGACAATATTGTAGACTTGTTAAAATTGTTGAATCTCTAGAACTCGTATCTGTATCTCTTTCTTCATCTATCCTCTATTTCCCGACGTAAAAATGTGATCTTGAAATTTCAGTCTTAGTCCTATATTAATAAGTCATAACCAAAGACGTTTTTTTAAATAATGTACTCCGATTTCTTTCCGCATCTTTAATTCTATGCCTTTTAACATATCCGTAGTCCATATTCCATACCTAAATATTATATGCTCACAGACGTCGTTATAAACGTTGGCATTTCACTCAAACTTTATGTATCTTAACTTAGCTGAGAGAAGATAAATAACTAAGTAAATAAACATGCAAATTAAAATGTTTACAAGACATTACGATCTTACGAACTACTAGCGCCATCTATTGACAATATTTTTCACAAAACTAAAATAAATTTCTTATAATAATATTCAAAGATCTTAACCTAATCTTAGTTTCCAAACTTGCAAATAAAACTCGATCCCTCCGCAAAACCACAGGAATTCGTTCAATAAGAAACACCAACGCAAAACTTTACAGACGGCCTGCTCGACGTGCAACGACATATGTAAATTCTTTCATTAACACCACATTACAAGTCCCCTGTTCACACCACAATGGATAACAACCTACATGGCCAGTGATCCGTGTGACTCGTCTGGCGCGCATGTAGCCACGAGGGGCAGGCGCGGTAAACATTTCGAATGTTTTACATTTAAACGTTCATGTTGTTTGTAAAACGCTTTTATTACCAGAATATTTTTATTTACTCCTCTTCAGTACTTTTGAAATAAACGAAATAACACATTCTAACACATCTTTGTTGTCTGTCTCAGGTATCGCTGGAAAGATGAAGTAGAAAATACCTGTGTGAACTTGAAGTTCGAGATTGAGAGGATCAAGGAAAGTGCAGACTCTTACTGTCGGAGGCCAAGGTCTACTTTGGGTCACTATGCATGAATCAGAAAAGGTTGACTACTATGAAGTCATGAAATACAGTACACTCAGCAATATTTGGTCCTTCGAGCCGGATTTCAGAACTTCATTGTTCGTACATAAATTCATCAGAACGATGGTGAAATTGTTGTATAAAAAATCATTTACTTAAAGTATATTAATAGTGTTTTGGTACTAAGTGCCATACCAGATGTTCGTACGGATATGTCCAACAATCGATTGTATTTTTTAATTTATTATTGCGTATACGGAATACGCTATAATAAATTTTGTGTGCGGCCCGCCTCTGACCAGCCCTGGACGAATCGTTCAATCAATCACTTGAAAAAATCGTTCTTCAGTCATTCGTGCGTTCATGAATTATTCTTTTATTGTATTTTAATTTTTGATTATCATTACAATCTCACACAAACTTCTTATTTGAGAATATCAACAGTCAAAATGGATAAGGTTTTCCGATGTATTGTACATATTTGTTCATTTATTTCAGTTTAAATGTATTATAACGTGCGTGACTTCAATTCCACAATCAAACCTAATAATTCGATTTTGTGAATCGATTTTGATAAAGTTAAATAGTTAAATTAGTAGTTAAATACAGTGTCTATCGAAAAAACCAAGCCAACCACTATCACTTATCATAAGTAATTCGTATGAAAATACAACATTAACAGAGTCAGAAGCGGCATTGTCTTATTTAAACACGTTATTACTGGAATAAACCTATGCGGTCGAGTGCTTGTACAGACGCTCCAGCTATAAAGGCTGTTCATAACTTACACCGCGCTGCGAAGCGACGCCGATTGATTTGTTCCAGTTGGTAACAAATCAATCGTATTGATGTAAGCACCAGAAGCTTTCACTCTGCCGGAACACCCTGTATCTTGCTAATGTATTATTGCTATTTATAATCTATAAATGAATGCATGGGCCGCCGCGGGCGACAGCTAGTTCATAATAAAGGACGGACTCGAATGGTCCAGATGAGATGATAAATCAAGGGATGATTTCTAAAGCCTCGCCGATATCGATCGTATTTTTACCCGTCACTGGCAATAGCCTAATAAATTAAACTACGAATCTAAACCATTTCTCAACCATTTAAAGGTCTAATAGCGTATCGGTTTAAAGTACGGTACTGCGTTATATAAGATCGTGGAATTGTATCCAGCATTAATATATAAAATAAAACAAACTTAAGTAATCACTTCTTAACTAATTTAAACATTAAAAATGAAACAAGTAATTTATATCATTTAAAAGTTTTCCAAATAAAATAAATAATTAATGTTAGAAGATGGCGCCACGGCCCACAGCTAGTGAGTGCCTTAAGTGATACAATTTTTAACACCTTTATATAAATAACTAACCCTGTGGTATATACTCGCTGTGGTGGGGGCTGTGGTATATAATCTGGAGCCGGGTCTGGACCGCAAAGGCAGTCAGACAGGATGTCGACTTAGTGCTATTGTTTTAGTTGCTGTTAGTAACAAACAGTTGTTCATTTAATAAACAAGAACACAAAACATAACAAACCAAATAACTTTTTGTACACAGCTAATAAAATAAAGAGATTTTTCTTTATGTTATCAACGTTAAATCCGATTAAGTAGCGGCTGATTTCTCTCACTAAGTGGGCGCTATCAATTCTGCCGACCCCGCTCCGCGGTCGCGTGATATATCGCGGCGCGCGCGAGATGTCTATTTAATTTGTAGCAGGTGCTCGGCTGTCGGGAACAACTTGTGTACTTAAAATGATGAATAGCACGCTCTTTACTTAATTATTAATGTGGTTGCGCGCTACGTTGGATAAGAATTTTAATGAAATTTGATGATAGTTTTACCACACAAAGAATAAGCCCCTTTGTGGTTTTACACATTTTGATTTGGTATGCAAATAAACAGTTATGCCTTAATGTTTTATCAGGAATGTGCCATCGCGTCATTAAAATGGTAAAATTTAAAGAAAAGTCACGTTTTCTGATATTTTTTTTTTTATAGAAGGTGGCAAACGAGCTCACCTCACCTGCACAAAGAAGCAATAGACAGGAAAAAAAAATTTGTTTTCGTAAAATCCTCTAATATAAAGTCTATATCCAATTGCCTCAGGTATGTGGGACGTTATAGGTGTAATGAGTAAAGGGATTGGTGACCAAACTAGGGATGAGCCCTGTGTGATGTCTAACATGGATATGACCCATCATCGATCAATAGTCTGACCCTCTAGACTAGAACGTACATACCCCCTGAATGGCCCATGCCGACCTCATCCAGTGGCCTCCCACAACACTATGAGATATAATGGTCTATTGGATGAGTGGGTTACCTCGTTGCGTCAATCTGTGCAACTATTCTAGAATCTTTTAACTCCTCTGGCTAGGAACAATGTGTCCCGCCCGCTGGCACCTATGCCTAGCAATTCTTCTCTATCGATGAGACTCCTTCGTTAAAAGTATTTCAGATTGATTCTAAAACACAAGAGATCGTGTGAATACAAAATGAGATACCTCTTGAAATGTAACATTTCTAAGAAGTGATTGCTCCGGTTGCGCAGAGCACAAGAAGTCTTACAGAATGAGGGTAGAGGTACGAACAGGGCGCCCTACTGACCTCCCCCATTGTTGCAGTTTCTATGAACGCGGCGAATGATAAAAGGCTACAATGTGCACACAGAAAGACGGAAAGTTTATAGAAATACACAAACACGGATTAATTGGTAATTAAACAATTACAAGTCAAATAAAAACAAACGAAATTCAAAGAAAGCTCCTATTTGATAATGAGAAATAAAAGGAATGAGCAAGAGTGAAAACCAGTAATATAAAACAAATCTTTGTTTATAAAAACCTTCACGCTATAAATGACTTCTGAATAAGCCATGATTACTAGTTTACTTTAAAGGAGGTTGGTATATACACAAAAGAAGAAACTAAGTAACTGACAGATATATTTTAAAATTTTACTTGTAATGATTTTTCTAAATCGATCCTCTAAAGCTAAGTAGGGAATGAAAATTTGTATGAAGGAATAATTTAAATCCAATATACTCGTAAGTTGACCTCAGATCTATATTAACAATCGTATTAAATAGGGTTCAGCTTAAGCTGGTAGTCGTCGGTTAAATTAAATTGCAGGGCGGCTGAAACAGTGGGGCTCTACTTGCTGTTATTGAGTTATCAAGTTTCTTTATCCATTGGGTCTCAACAACGCAATACATAAAAATAACTTCAAATACCTACTAAATATGTGTAGTGCGGATTATCACTGAATATTTAAAGAGGTCAACTGGAATTTTATCCAAATAAAAACGTGTCTGGATGTCGTTGGCTAGTGACGTTTTGTGCTGACGAGGGTTCAAGGGCAGTGAGGTCACGGGATCTCTGGAAACGCGACCCAATATCGATGGAGAATATTTGTTTCTTCATTCCTATAAGTGTTAGATGATTAGAATTATGGATGATTTAAAAAAAACCTGCAGTGCAGAGAGCAGAAGACAAATCTGTGATTTACAGTAAAATTTACATACATTAGAGAATTATAAAAACATAGGCAGTCATAGGGATTGCTGACAGAAATTAAAACTGAAAACAGATGGAACAACGCAACAATACTTCAAAAATAAATAAATAATTAACAAAAATAAACCCTTGTATCTTAACAATAAAATTCAAGATTGAAACCCAGAATAATAAATGAAAAAAAGTTCGTCAAAAACTGTTCCAAATTCAAATAAATTATCAACAGAATATAAACTCTTGACCCTTAACAATAAAATTCAAAATTGACTACAAGAAATAAGCATGCATTCGCCGACTCATGTCGATCTTTCGAATTTAAATACATATAAGTCTGATATAAAAGCAATTTTCATAAACCGATTTGTAATAAAATATAGTAGGAAGTTAAAACTTGAAGCAGCAAAAGAATTGTGCAAGAGATTTATCGGAGGATATTTTTTCTTACGATTTATGTCCCCAACGGACCGCACTTTACGTCGCTGAAGGCACGCTATTGTTGCGATGTCTTCAGATCTATCTTCAATTGTGGTACCGTCTGTGGACACAACTCATCTGCCTCTTGAAAGTGTAAGCTTGCACTGACTGTAAAGACGCAGAATACCAAGAAATAAGAGATTGAACTACAACTAGTAGAAACTGCTTTATTTTTTTAATCTTATTGATTTATAATGAAAAAAATTGCATGCTTTGCAATTTCAAAACATACTTTACAGTTTGGACATAAAGTTCAAATTACGTTGATAGGTTTTTTTTGTTACAGACTGTAAATAATTTTGAACTATCGTCGCGCCTTCCCACCTGTTTTGTGTGTGCTCACTTTCTGTCAACAGTTCTTATGCCACTGTTTTTTTATATTAGATGCGATGTTCTAATATATTAGAGAAAATAAAAGTTCCAGTACATTTCGGTTACCGATTTGTAATTTGATAACGTTTTGTATTTGTTTTATCGTTAAAGTTTTATCCTATCACAAAACTTTCACATGAGCACGATACAGTTGTTATAAATCAATTCTTTCGCAACAAAACACCGAGCGGGTAACAAGTACAACTTTTGACAACAGAACATTGACATGAAAAGGATGCGGCGAAAGATTTATTGCTAATTTTTTCTTATGATATATTTCCGCTGCGGGACCTTGTGTAAGGTTCGACCCATTGTTAGTATGCATGCAGACACGTCTGAGGGCAGTTGGTTCCTAGCACAATTTATCGCCTATCCGAATTTGGAACAATTTGTTTTGCAAACCAAGCTTACGAATAAGCTCTCACTAACATTCAACAAAAGTGCAAGAATCTCTTTTTTTGATGTACCAAGCAGATGTTTGACGTGGAAATATAAATTTATTATGATCGATGTCCAAGAAATTAAAACGTAAAATCCAGTTAAATCAATTCAAACATCGTAGTACCTTTTTAGGACCACTATGCAGCCTATGCAGCCTATATTCTTTCTTCTTAACAAGTTACATACAGTTGCGAGTCAGAAATTATGACAGATTTGGTAAACACAAACAAAACAATATCGTGATCTATCTTAATCCCAACGCCATCTAGTGACTTCGCTTACATTAATCGGTTTAATCACATCTATCTGATGGTAAGTGGCGATGACTGAAATGATAAATGGTTGGTTAATAGCTTGATTAGCGTATTAAACCCTCGTTTGTATTTCCCCATCGCACCATATCAGACGGGAACAATGACTTGCGTTAGTTGTTCCAACCCTTGCTACATACTATATGATGCAAACGTTTTAGTCGAATATAAAATAGCTTTACTCACTTTGGCGTACATCAGTATTTGTACCGACAAGTTTCTGACCTTTCGGAAGTCTTGAATAAGAATTCGGCACATAAACTACAAAAAAAAACCGGCCAAGTGCGAGTCGGGCTCGCGCACAAAAGATTCCGTACGATTATCTATAAAAATCACGTTTGTTGTATGGCTCACATACAACAAACCCTTAAATATTTTCTTTACTCTGTTTTGAGTATTTATTGTAGCGGCAACAGAAATACATCATCTGTGAAATTTTCAACTAACTATCACGGTTCAATACAGTCTCTCAATACAGCCTGGTGACAGACGGACATACAGACAGGGGAGTCTTAGTACTACGGTCCCGTTTTACCCTTTGGGAACGGAACTTTAAAAATTAAATCCATAACTAGATATAGACTTTAGGCATTGTTACTGATGCGTGCTTTGTAGCCACTTTACACCTGACAACGTGTACTCGTCGTATGTTTAATTGCCACATTAAAATCCATCAAAGGCGACTGTCGAAATGACATGATTGTCATAATTGCGAACGTAAATTGCAAACGGTGGAAGTAACAATTGGAAATCATTAGCCACGGAATCAATTAACAGTCGCTAATGGTCGGCGCCGCGCGAAAATTGTATTAAATATCATGCGCACAACGAAAACACGAAAATAGCTCTTTGTGTTTGTTTAAAAACGTTCAAATTTACTCAACTTTTTGGCCTATACAGTTAATATTTACGTTGTATGATTTTGACCGGCATCTACTTCATCAAATACAAATATTCATACATTGCCGTGTTTAAGGTATGCTTCGGTGGTTCGCGCATGTTGAAAGGATGAATGAAGAGAGAATAACAAAACAAATTTATGTTACAAAAGTGAGTGGCAGAGTTGGTAGGGGACGCCCTAGGAGAACTTATATCAGATTAGTGGCTTACTAAAGAAGGGCGATATAAGGAGCACCCATAACCGACGAGCATGTATGCGTAGATGTATGAA
>JWHW01039356.1:68089-82825 GCA_000931545.1 Papilio glaucus
CAATCGTCATCACAAGAGTACCAATTAAACAAGAAATCCGAAACGTTCGGGAATTCGAAAGAGCAGGATCAATAGTACAGTCACATGCGTAATGTCGTCCAGTTTTATGTTTTTTTTTAAATATTTATTTCCCTTTATTATCTTCTCATTTTTAAATATGACATTTACGCTATCACTAGAAACAAACTAATGAACTTAACCTATCTTCCATTCTAACTTAAACTAACTTAACACCGTAAGCAAAATATAAGTTCACTTGACTCCGACAGTTTATAAACTGTAGAGAAATGGTATGTCAATTTGTGATGATTCCTTCAGTTCACAAAATACCTAGTACGATTATAAACTGAAGAAGTTCACAATCTGTCGATAATATATGTAAAGGATGACAATTTTGTTGCATAATTTTAAGCCAAGCAAACAAGAGACAAGCAAGTAAGAAATGATTTTTCTAAATCATTCCCTAAAGGTCTCAAGTGGGGGACTAAAGTTTGTAGGGAGAAATAATTAATTCCAATGTAAGTTGACCTCACATGTATATTATCAATCATATTAAATAAGGTTCAGCTTAGGCTGAACGAACGTTGGTTACATTAGATGTCACGGAAACCGGTTCGCCTTGTCTAATGATGTAGTATTTATCTATTACTCCATATGTCTTACTATTGGTATTATATATAAAACAAACAATAACCAATCACGCCCATAACCTAGAGGTGTAGGCAGAGATTAAGGGTACTTTAATAATAAACAAAAAATGTAAGTACTGCCGACAGAAGTGAAGACTCAAAACAGGTGGGAAGGCATGACGATAGTTCAAAAATAAATAAATAATCAACAAATATAAACCCTTATACCTAAACAATAAAACTGAAAATTGAATACAAGAAAAATAAATCTAAAAGAGTTCGTTAAAACTGTTCCAAATTCAAATAAGCATGTTGTTGACTCCTATAAGATATTCTCATACCGAATATCGTCTAACGTGACTATAGAATAAAGTGAAAACTCACTTCAATAATCAATTTTTAAATTATTTGTGTGCGAGTGTACCTTTAATGCAATTGTTTAATTAAAAACATGAATCGACGGTACAGTGCGACGCGAAATGTTTAATTGCCGCCTTCGTGAGGTAATGTGTTCCGGTCCAATGCAATTTGGTTAATGATTGAAGAGCGCTGCGCTTTAACAATTGTTTCAGTATTTTGTATATTAAATGTTATACATTGGATACATAGTTAATAACATATTAAAATACATAAATATAAATGGGACGTCCAAGGTGATCTTATATCAATCAGATTATTGACATACAAAAGAAGGGCGACATAAGGAGCACAACATAACCGACGAGCTTGTATTAGAGCGAAGAAGCGAGAGAGGTGTGCCAGGATCGCGCCAAATGGAAGTCTATGATCTCTGTCTACCACTCTGGGTTACGGGCGTGAGCGTATATTTATTTGATAAATACATTATCGCAGTAGACAACAATGAAATCACATGGGTCTAAGCCGATTTAAGCAGATATTTTATTCACTTAGATACTATACAAAAGTTGGAAGTAAGTTAAAAGTTTAAAAATAATAACGGATTCTGCCAAGAATGTTGTATACGATGGAAGTAAAACTTCTTAAAAAATAAAACTATATGTGAGAATTACTGTAGAAAAACAGATAGAGAGAGAATTTTTCATAAATATCAATTTTATTACTTCAAAGCTCTCTTTCTCCGTCTCTCTATGTTATATGACTTCCCTAACAACTCACATCCAATTATCGAAACGTCAACGTCTAAGAAGTTTAACTTCAAAAATAAGTAACGCAAAGTTAGTGACCCCTGGCCGCAACACTAGTGGCCAGGGGTGACAAGAGCGCGCCCGCTCTGCACTTGCGCACCACACCGGATCACAGCAGGTTGCGGGCCGCGCTTTATCAGTTATTATTTCAATTTTACCACTCACATAATCCTTTTGCTCACAACGCTCCAATTTATAGTTGATTTAGTTTGTTATAATACACATATAATAGGGTACATATCTATCTATATTGTATATAAAAGGCGATGTGTGTTTGGAAGTTCCTAATCCTTATTTCTAATAAGGAAGGGATGGGAAGGGGAAGAGGATTTGACGCGCCAGGGTGTGGACAGGAAATGGAGATATCCCTTTTTCTTCCTTCTGTCCATTAAAGCTAGGCAAAGCAACTGCAGTTCTTTAGTTTGTTGCAGATGCTTATGAGTAGCGGTCGTTTATTATCAGGTGACCCACTTGCCATGAAATAAAAGAAATAAGAATAAAGAAAATATTAGAAAGGATGAAGTATCTCCGTCAAATTAATCTTGGTTAATATAAATAGGTATTTATATAATAATTTTCCATTGTCAGATACAAAATATAATTTCAATATATATTTACAATATTTGCCTTGCTGTCGGTTCCAGACAGCGCCCGAGGACTGCGCGGGCCGCAATACGATGTTAACTACGTAATCCCTTCGCTGACTCGACTCTTTCCTATTAATAACATTTGAATTATTTAACTAAATTGGTTATTTTCTCTTATAGCTTATTATATGCTACACAACAAGCTACGACATGCGTTGTGCCTCAAAATTACTTCGATTCATTATTCGACACGAGTTAATTCCTCCATCTCCATTTTACTGAATGTTTAGACACACGGCTGGGCTCCTTCCTTTTAAAGTAACGAACGAACGAAACGATTTGAATCTTCGTTCATCGTACGACAAAGGATTGGAACAAGTTGCCAGCGTCGTTTCCGAGTTAGGACGTGGTTACCTTCAACAGAAGAGTGAATAGGTGTCTAAATTAGTGTGCTCCATGTTCCGACTTCATCTTCTTCTCCTCTGAACATCAGGTGGGATCGTGGTGAAACGTTAGACGATATTTGATAAAGGAAATGTTATAGGTTCGCGTGAACAACATGCTAAACATTGCATAGCAAGCTTATTTGAATTTGGAATAGTTTTGACGAACTTCTTTCATTTATTTATTGTTATTTTTTTTAAATATATCTTTATATATATTTCTTGTGTGCGTGTGTATGTCACTGAATTCCTTCTAGACAGCTGGACCGATTTTGATGAAATTTTTTATGTGAGTTGAAGGGGATTCGAGAACGGCTTAGATTAAAAAAAAAGTAATATATAATTACTGTGTTTTTTATTATGTGGAAAATAACAAAGGAGTGCGTGCGAAGTCGCGGGCAACTGCTAGTAAATATATAAAATTTTATTGGTCGCCGTAAAAAGTATTTTAAATAACTTAACAGTACATTCTCAATACACATCTGTGGCTGGCTGTCCACAAATGTAAGGTACATTAAAATGCCTTCAAAACTTTACGACAATGTATAGTACTATACAATGAAGCATTTCGTTTCCAAACAAGCGAATAAGCAAGTACAACATACACTCACTGCAATATGGCTGACGTCTCTATTCACCGGACTTACGTATTAATTTCGCCTGCACGAACTGCATAAGTTTGCATGAATTTAGCCAAAACTCGCACGTAACAATAATCGCGTCAAGTGGTTGCCAAATGTCAAAAAACATTATGTAAATATGTAGGTACACCAACAGTAATGTAAAAATGATGTTTTAATACTGATGAAATATATTTGAAGCGGAAACTTTGCAGCCATTAGACAATAATCGAGAGTATTAAAGCGTCACGTTTAGCTAAATTTCGTTACACGAGAGAGAAGGAAGATAAACCGTATGCGGAAGAAAAGGGAGCGAGATATCGATATTAAATTAAGATTATCCTAGGAAAGGACACAATATACAGAATCCCATTACTGTTACTTCTTTAAATCTGAGATAGATGAACTTTTTCATCGTATATTACGAGGCGTTCATCTGAGCCACATAAAGCGGTAATCTCCGTGTTTGTGATATATTCCATGAGCTCATTCACCTGCTCGCCGGCGTGTGGATAGGCTTTAATAATGTAAGCGTCTGTTACTATTGCAGGCAATATTTCACCGCGGGCTCGCCTCGCGCTCTCGCGTACTCGTAAATTACAGCCTCTTAAAACACGGATGCCGTATAGCCTTATTGGGTAGCGGTGTATTTCTGTATAGCATGTGTTCGAAATTCAAGACATATGTTATCACTAGCGACTCGTCCTGGCTCTGTGCGGGTAAACGACGTCACTGTGTTACCATGGCAACCAATAACAACTTTCATAATTATTATTTTATGCCACGTTATTAGACCGTTATCAATTGCATTTAATGTACTATTTACTCACAAAAATGAGTGCACGTATTGAATATTTTTCGTAATGTTACGTTAAAGAAGCATAACTTCTTATATGCGTACATAATTATATAACACGTTTATTTATCTACATGACCTCATTTTCTCTTTTTCTGTATCCTTCAGGTCGAACGAACTAAGACCACTCAATAAAATACAGCTTAAGGAAGGGTCACTTTATTTCGTTCATTGCGGCGATGAACGAGCAAATTAGACGAGAGTGAGTGAGTGAATGAACACCTTTCATCCAATTAATTGGAAGTTGTGAGTTGTAACGGCGCCCCCTGTTTATTTGTGACCCGAGGTAATTACGAACGAACGTTCTTTATAAAATTAAAAATAGGAATTAATAAGAATGGTAAATTTCCTACAACATATAGGTATTTCCTGACGGTTTTTTATCTATCGTTAATCAAATCATCGTATAATTCACATCGATATTGCTTTTGGAAACGTGATATTTTCCAAACATGCATCAATTTAATAGTCCATTGTATTGCACCGAGCTACGAATATCTACGAACAGCTACGATCCTCTACGGTCTGCTACGAATATTATTTACGGGATAGCCATTTTGTGGGAAGTAGGTCATTATATTTGGTATATTAATTACCTCTTTATTTATCTTTCTGTGTAATGTTTATATGAGAGGTCATGTGAGCAATGTTTGATCACGCTAGCAGTTTTTTTAAGGTGTAGCCGTCTGTATGACTCCTTGTATGAAATATCTTTGTTCATATATATAGTAGGAAGACATTTTTAATTTATATATCCTACCACGTTCGCTTCTTCCAAATCTGTATGTCTTATCATACGTAAGTAATCAGTCATGGAGTCAGCAGTTTTTTTTTAAATTAACAATTTCTTGTTAATGTTCTATATTTTTAAAATTAATTGGCCTTAAGCCAAGTGTTTTGTTTTTTGTTTTCTCTACTCCTATTTTGGATTGTATTTATACATCTTATTATATACATATTTTTATATAAGAAGGTAAACGAGCAAGCGGATTACCTGATGTTAAGTGAGCCCTTCCCATAGACATCCGCGACACGTAATTGTGGTGCAGATGCGTTGCCTACCTTCAATGGTCTGTCCATGAAAAGGAAGACATAGATAGGCAAAAGGGTATTTCCTTTTCTCCGTTAACCCCCTAGCCGTCCAATCCTCTTCCCGTTTCCATGCTTTCCTTATGAGTAAAGGGTGGGAAGGGGAAAGGACTATAATTAGGCTTCCTCACTCATCATACTTCACTTCCATATTCTCCCCATCTCGATGAACAGTTGTATGTGTTCAGATCATATTTAATCTGTATGAAATCAAAAAATGCTGTAACAGAACAAAACAGAACCAAACAAAAGTCACAGAACCATCCAATAACTGAAGTCTAAACAGAGAAGGTAAATAGAAAACAAAGG
The DNA here is from genome assembly GCA_000931545.1 of Papilio glaucus. Classification (NCBI taxonomy): domain Eukaryota; kingdom Metazoa; phylum Arthropoda; class Insecta; order Lepidoptera; family Papilionidae; genus Papilio; species Papilio glaucus. The sequence continues at coordinate 73,789 of JWHW01039356.1, forward strand.
CGTGCGATACACCGGGAGGGAACGGACTGGCAACTTCTACCGGCTTGCTTACTACATACAAACGTTTCACTATATTACGTTTGGTACAAGTTGTAAGCGTTGAGCGATTTTATGGGTAAATAAATTTCACTATTATTTATTTAAACTTATGGGTGTTTCTATACTAGTTGTGGTGCGATCATTACGAACCGAGTTGCTTTTTTATAACAAAGCGTATAAGAGTAGATAAGAGAATGAAGTGACGTGGATTGGAGTGGAGTTTGAGAACAGCTTCCCTACCATACGTTGCAAAGCCTAAAGAGAATCTGAGACCGACCGATAGCAAATATTGTAAATTATACAAAATTTTATACTACATCATTAACTGCTTGTCGCATTGATAAGTAAATGTAAGCTATTGTTAATATGTGTATTGGATTACTTAACGTAGCATGCTAATGTACAATATATATAACTCTTAACATTATCCCTTAATTCTGTTAAAAAGTGAGGTCAAAGAGTTTGGAGAACACATTGCTGGAGGCATTAAACACACCTCTTGATTATCTTGTTTTTGTAATAATATGAAAAAGACCATTGTATTATTGTAAATTTTGTGTTAGTGCTCAATAAAGCTATTATTATGCGGAGGTGAAATTTTTTGTCAACGATTAGTTGATTAAATAAATACATAATTAAAATATATACAAACAATGATACTATTATACAAAGGTAATAAATACATATTATTATTAAGGCTATTATTGTAATGAGTTGCAGAGGCGTTGCCTATTTTATGGACAGAGGAGGGGATACACAGAAAATGATTATTTCCTTTTCCTATTCATCCCCTCCACCGTTAAGTCCTGCTTTGTTAATAAGGAAAGGATGGGAAGGGGAAAAGGAAAAGAATTAGACCTCCGGCACCTCGCTCATTCGTGCAACAGATGTTGTTGTGGGCTTTACCACTGTTCTCGCCTCCTATTCCCGCTAAAGGACATCACTTGCGCCGCTACCTCAGCTACGACTATTTTAACTAGCCAAGTTAAGGTTTACCTTTGATTTGTTAGCGCCTACGATCCGGCTTGTGTCAGGAGTTCGTGGCTTTCTGATTGAAGTGCGCTTCGGATACGGTCGCCGTCGCTTTGAGTCTCTGTGTATCGCTGACTGTAGACGACGCGCTTTTTGAATATTCGATAAATTGAACCAATTACATTCGCCAACCGCTTCGTTCCGGTTATTATTTCCGTCACAAATACTTTAAGAAGGTTTAACTTGCCAAATATCGTGGTACTGATGTACAACATTGTGGTGTAGATTGTGGAAATATTGTGTACTAGGTGGTCCGGCAAACTTCGCTCCGCCCTATAATTAATAGATGGTTCACTATTTTGGCGATAATGGCTTACACATAAAAGATAGATATACGCTGTCGCCGGCTTTTTGTAGAACTATTTGAGGTAAACATTTCCATTATACATTATATACGTGTAACTCTAACGGTTTTTGCAGCGCACACCAGAATAGCTCGCATATGGCGAAATTATTGCCTCCTTACTTGACACTTATCGTTATATTTTGGACAATTCACACAATATCTTTATAAATAATATCCTATGTGTTATTCTGATGTATAATCTATATTATTGTAAAGTTTCATTAAAATCCATTCAGTAGTTTTTGCGTGAAAGAGTAACAAACATCCATACGTCTATACAGGCGAAGTTAAATTGTTTTCAAAATATTATGTTTGTAACATGTATGTGGGACTGTTTGATATAAAATAGTCAGCAATCTATCCGAGGATTTAAGAGCCCCGCGGGAACTATTTCTGTCAAGGATAATATAATGCAACTCGACCACTATAAAGCGAGCCTCTTCGTATTCTCGCCACTGCGAGAAATTGCCATAAAAGAGGATAAAAACCCTTTCTTCAAGTGTCCAATTTAGCTGGACGCGAGTGTTTGCTACCATTTTATCGTGAACTGTTCCTATCGTTGGTTAATGTAAGCGTTGTGTGAGGGCTGTAGGTCGAGATAGGGTGGACGTTGTCAAAGGCGACCGAAAGTCATGCAGGAGAGGTCGCAAAGGCCCCGGCTTAGAGTTCATATTGCGCTCACATTTCCTTGAAAATGTGTCACTTTGTTGGAGATTCTTGTTTATTTGTATCTCGACATGGCTTAATTGAAGGAGTGTTTTTGTTTGGGTTTTGTTTAAGATACTAGCGCCCCGCCCCGGCTTCACACGGGTTCTAAAGTACATACCATCCATGAACCATCAACCTTTAGTTGATAGTTCATAGATTAAATTACCTATTTAATTGAAAAAAAAAAAATGAAGACAGTCTTATAAACTGAAGTATTGTAGATGAAATCATTCTACCGACTATTGCCGTGAACCATTTCCACCCAAGTTTAAGCTTGGTTGGAAATGGTTTAAAGAAATATTAGAAAATTATTTCGATGATCTTTTAATATACATGTCCGAGTAGGGTTGGCGTCAAGCAGGTGGCCGGCCGTAAAAAAACTATAGCCCAAACCCAATTACAGCATGGACTACGGTCTTACTTTGCCGACCCCGTATAAAAAAGTGGGAAAAGAGCAGTGAGAAGAAGAGTAAACTGAATGATTGTAGATATAATGAATGAATGACGATCAAATCTTCCCGTTGTCCTATTCAGTACGATTTTAGTACCTGTAACAAAAAACAAACATCTGTTATCACTGGTCACATTCAACTACATGTTATTGTATCTGCGCTGAGATTTCTGCGTCTGTAGAATGATGATCACTAGCTATGTCTCGTGGCTTCGTGTGCATCGAATAATAACGTCTGAGAGTAATAGCTAAAATATAAATTTTGACATAAAAATTCAACCCCTATTGTATGTTTGCACACAAAAGCTATGTTGCAAGTCAAAAAAAAATAAAAAAGTTTGGTTGAAACTTTTGTGGTGTACCTAATGGTATTTTTATATCGTAGGGCAAATAAGCAGCGGGTCGCCTAATACAAGTGATCACTGATGCTCATGAACGTCTACAACACCAGAGGAAGACGCGTTGCCGGCTTTGTATACCTGACAATAGAGATCTGTCTAATAATTTGATATGGATGATAAATATTGGAATATAACTGGAAGGGACTTGAGGGATAGGAGTATCTCAGAGTATGATCCTCTAAATAATGGAAATAAGAATATTTCACCTACAAATCTAAATAAGTCTAAAAAAGAAAGAACAATAATAAAATTGTAAAGGAAGGAAGTACAAAATATTAATTACAAAGACGTAAAACGTCCTCTAATCTCTCCCCGGACAGCTTCCGTCCGAGACCTGATCAATGATTTGTCGAAGTTGTCTAATATTTTAGACGCTTAATGAATTCCCGACGCGGCGTTTCTTTGTGACGTCACTCGATCAATTGCCCGTTTGATAATCACTTCGTAAAGAAATAAAAAGTACGCTAAGTATTTTAAAGTGTATAAATAGACTAGCTGGCTCGGCACACTTCGTTATAATTAATAAACGCCCCCGCGCATCCTTGCGCGTGGAATTTCGTAAAAACTATTCTTAACTGATCTCTACTCGGCGAAAGGATATACCTTCCAAATTTCAAGTCTCTAGGCCGTAAGGTTCCAGAGATATCGTCATTAGTCAATAGAAACCTGGAAATCTCTTATATATAAGTATATATAGATGAATATTTTTTTATGGAAGGTGATGGCAAACGAGCAAACGGATCACCTGGTGTTAAGTGAGCGCTACCCATAGACATCCGCAACAAGCAAATGTGTTGCAGATGCTTTGCTTACCTTTAATGGACAGAGGAGGGCATAGACAGTAATAAGGATATTTCATTTTCCCCGCCCTCTCCAATCAACTCCCTCCCGTCCAATCCTCTTCCCGTTCCCATCCTATCCTTAAGAGGAAAGGGTGGGGAGGGGAAGAGAACTGAAATTAGGCGTACGGCACCTCAATCATCAGCCGAAACGCAAAGTACTTCTACTTCATGCCTGTTTTCTGTGAGGTCGTGGTATTTCACCGGTCGAGCCGGCCCAGTCGTGCAACAGATGTTGTTGTTGCGGGCTCTACCACTGTTAAATAGAGATATATAAAACTCTTAGTTTTAATTAACTCAATTGGTTTTACGTCGATTAGATTTGAAAGAATAAATACATACACATTACATTACTTTATTATGTGTAACATTTGTACACAAATTGTCTCTAAAGTCATCATCATATGTGTACAAACAAAACATCAAGGTTCAGTTAGAGGTCAGCGGAGCGGCGTGAGCTGACCGACCGGCGCGCTCCGCACTCGGCCAGTGTTACACTAATAACATACTCGCTACAGCAGATTATAGCGACTACGCTTGTACGAGAGTTTATTGTCTGGGAAGTGATGAGACTTGCTTCTGATATTGTGATTTCGCAAAGTTTTTAACAGTGATAGAGTCCGCAACAACAACGTCCGTCCTACGATTGTGCCGGCTCGACCAGTGAAATACGACCTCATAGAAGACAGGCGTCAAGTAGAAGTATTCTGTGTTGCGTCTGACGAGTGAGGCGCCGAAGTCCCAAATCTAGTCCTCTTTCCCTTCCCATCCTTCTATAATGAGGTAAGGATGGGAAAAGAAAGAGAAATTTAACAGGCGAGGGTGAAAGGAAATATCCTTTTTCCTGTCTGTTCCCTACTCTGTCTGTTAAAGGTAGGCAACGCATCTGCAACTCATTAGCTTGTTGCAGATGGCTATGGATAGCGGTCACTAAATAACAGGTCACCTACTTGCTCGTTGCCACCTTCTTACATGAGAAAAATTTTCCAAATCCAATTTGTTTCCAAATTGTTAGTGCTGTTGCCTAGATAGTTGAAATTAGTTTATCTATATACAAGAACTGCTCGCTTTATATATTTACGAGTTGTAAGATAATTTTGCGTATAATAACTACGAATTATAGGTCAAACATTACCATGGCAACCGATATAGTAAATGAAGATTTTGTGCATTTTCCTGTCCTTCAAGAACAGTTTTATTTTCGAGATAAAGAGATAAGTACCCTATGTTATTTTCTGTAACCCTAACAATGAGTGTGTAAAATTTCATGATGATAGAATCATTCGTTAAGGAGTTAAAGCTTAACAAACAAACATTTAATAATAAAATAAATGAACAGTGTTGGATCAGTGGTGTAGGCCCTGACTTACATATTGTAGGTTGCGGGTTTGAACCCAGACAGGCGCTTTAATTTGTTTATTTATTTTATCATCACTGCTCCACAAACAGTGACGGAAAACATCGTGAGGAAACCGGCATGTCTTTGAACTACCAATATCGAAGACATGTGACATCCACCAACTCGCACTGATCCAGCGTGGTGGAAAGGGGCCGTCCCTTCCCTCTCTCGGAGAGGAGGCCCGTGTCCCTGCAGTGGGGAAACGTACTAAAAAACAACTAATATTCGCATTTCTATAACTAAGTTAGAATAAAATGTGAAACAAATCTGACGCAGATTTACTGATGGAATGGAACCCTTCTACCGCTCTTTGCAGCAAATAGTTCCCGTATAAGAAAACGTTATAAAGCACACATAAAATCTCCCCATTGTTTCGTATTCGTACAGAATTTATTCGGGGATTTGAACCGGGGACCCTAATGTGCAATAACGACTGGAGGCCGGCGTTTTATTTTGGGGAGGGGGAGACACTTTACGATTGACGCGCGTAACTTACTGCCTCGATCGTGATCTGATACACTTAACTTAATATCAATTAAGTTAGATGAGATTTTGAAGGCGATACATAAAGTTTAACTTTCATCCTAACGTTAAAGAGTAACGTATTTTTTTTACGATATCAGAGAATAAATAGTAATGAAAATAAAGATGTGGATTTTAACTCAAACATGTAAAGGAAATTTGTACAATTGTTGGTCCGTTTTAGTTTTTTTTTTGTTTCAGAAAGATTATCTCAGATCATGTTTAGTCTTCGTCCACTACGATCGTGTTTATCCTATTTGGATTCAAACCATAACAGTTTATTATATCTTTTATCTTTTACCATTGAAACCCGTGGAGATTTAGGCTGCATGGTTCAAACATAGAGTGTTTTATTCTTTCGCACAGGTTCAATTCAAATCGGAACCTTGTACTTTGTTCAGAGAATGTTTTCATTCCCAGCGAGCAATCAGCGAGGGTAAACATATTTCTGTAGTCTTTCATCCAACTCTCGAGCGTCTTTGTGGCATCTGAACACTTAACCGTCGGCTATTCTCTGCGCTCCGAAAATATATTCGTGACTCAAGGTCAGAAATGCTTTCATGTTTCAGAGGTCGAGAGCTTTTATTTATAATCTTTAAGAACAAAAGGTCCGTATTAAGATACATTTTATCATTATATTCTAATTCCAAACATATTAATTATATTTGACCTTAAGAAAGGCGGTATTACGTAGATGTGTGGATGTAGGAGAAACGAGAGAGGTGTGCCAGGATCTTCACGTAATCAGCTACTAAACGTGCCGGCGCTCGATACTCTCGGGCACCCTATAGGAATACCTTCGCGTAATGAGTGACAGATGAGCTGAGATCCCCTTTCGGGGGCCCTTGAGCTAAGTCACTCCATGGAGGGTCCGCCAAAACGACCTAAGAGCTCAGCGGCCTCACAATCCGGTTATAATAAAAAAAGACCTTGACAAAAGAAAATTCGTAATCTCTAGTTACACAACTAAGTTAAGGGCGTTAATATATTAATTTATATTTTAACTCAGAGGATTGGGCAGAGATTATAGATTTCCATATCACACGAATCATCGCTCAAATTGTCAATGATTCGTTCACTTGCTGTTCAAATTCGATAAGGTCACAATTTATAAGTCGCTTAGTCAAACTATAAACTGACGAAGTTCACATTTGGTAGGTGACATCTACCTCGCGTCGCAACTCATCCGCTTGTTGATGATGTAATGGGTAGTGTTAGTCAGACATTAGGTCAATCGCTGGCTCGATTGCCACCTTCATGTACACGTAACTCATGGATTACGCGAGCAAACTATCCAGTAGCCACGTGTAGACACACAACTGTTTGGCACGCCGGGTCATAATTTAAGCCATCATAATTAATACGTGAAGGATCTTAAAAAGATTATAATGAAAAGGCGAGTGAAGCTGCAAGCGACGATTAGCGTCTGACGAATAATTAATCATGTCCCGCCCGGAACATCCGGGAAGCGATTACGGCCGCCTCCGGGAATTCCTTATACGGATTTATTTATCATCGAGTTTAAAAGTATCGTCATTAATACACTGAGATGTCTGTACGAAGCAAATTAATGTTGCGAAAATGATTGAAACTATTCCTACAGAGCGTCGCAAACGAACTTATAACCAATAAATTGGTGATATGATAAAGATAGGCAATAAAAGGAGTATCCATAACCGAGACCTGCTGATGGATGGATGTAGAAGAAGCGAGAGGTGTGTCAGGATCGCGCCAAAATGTAAATTCATAATCTCTGCCTACTAATATGTGTTACGAGCGTTATAGAGTAGCTTATTTTATGGAATATGTTGTTACAAAAAAATTTATGAAAAGGTATAGTTTTACTAAAATTTTAAATAATACTTTCGTACGTTTTCTTCTTGGTTTATAAAAGAACATATCTTTAGTTCAGTTTCTTTTCTTTTTTCTCACATCCACTCCGTGACCCATTTCTAGTTGCCGTGTGGTTGACTCCTCGAGCATCGCTCTAGGCCTTTTGCAATCTCTTTGCCTTAACTCGTACTTTCCAGATGCTGTTCAGATTTTATTTGACGCTGTTCTTTACAATTAGCACTTTTCATTTTTGGTACTTGTTATTTCATAAAATAGAAATCAACAAAGATTATTTTATACTTTCTCAAGCCCACTGCACTTCAACAACCTTGACAAGATAGCCAATCTATCTTGCGGTGAGCGTACTGCGTCATCATGGATGTATGCTGTTGCAATTCTACAATCTTTTGGCCCCATTGCAGCCACCACTGACCCACCTGATAGATAGGCTATAAATGGTACGCACTAGATTCAGAACACCACATTTACTCTTAAAGGTGTCCATGTCACTATCGGTCGGAAAACTGAAGCTGCCAATGTTGCCAACAGAAAATATAAAATCCCAGTAAGGGATTGGGGGATATTTTCTAGAGAAATAAAACAACAAAATCGTTACGCAAATCTTATTTACATCCTTATGTATCTAATACATACATTTATTTATTTCCAGATTTACATTCATTCATTATGAAATAAATGAATGTGGTTTCGTATCAATTCTGCTCGTTGAAAAGTTGAATTAAAAACGTCTGGTCGGTTCGAAGCAATTAATGCATTCAAAGCCTCGAGTCGAGCAACAAGCAAATGTTTTAGATTCAAATGCACTACGAATGAATTTATTTGAATTCAATTCGAGTAATGAATACTTTAAGAAGGTCTGGCCTATACAAAGTTGACTTATAAAACATTTTTAAGTTAAAAATTGTAACGTTAAATAGTTTTAAGTGCTGCTTTCACTACTTGTACGGTTCTACTAAATACTTCATAAACAAAAGCTGCATCTACAAGAGGCATTTAAATTTGATACTCAAACGTTTATGTAATTTCATTTAAATTATTAATTAAAATTAAGCCGAATAAGTGGTTCATTCTAACGTTAACCTTACAGAAAACATGTGACATTAAAGTAGGCCTAATTCATTCCTACTCTTAAGATACTCTTCTGGTCTATGTTCATATCTGGACCGCTTTCCGAACGAACGAGGAATTCGGCGTCAAGCATCGTCTGTCCTCCATTAGTCAGGCTCACACTCTCACGTGCTACGGTGACGTGTGCAGACGGTTTGGTGATGCGTGCATCGAGGCACGAGGTAAACTGGCAGGTCGGAGCGGCAGTAGACGTTCCTCTACACGAACGTGCGAAAAGGGGAGCATTTAGGGAGGATTGAAAGCGACTAATGTGACGGGTCACTACAATCACCTGATGACATCAACCAGTCTATCAAGACTATACCGACAGAAAAGAAA
>JWHW01039356.1:84387-99657 GCA_000931545.1 Papilio glaucus
GTTCAGATTTTATTTGACGCTGTTCTTTACAATTAGCACTTTTCATTTTTGGTACTTGTTATTTCATAAAATAGAAATCGACAAAGATTATTTTATAGTTTCTCAAGCCCACTGCACTTCAACAACCTTGACAAGATAGTCGATCGATCTTGCGGTGAGCGTACAGCGTCATCATGGATGTATGCTGTTGCAATTCAACAATCTTTTGGCCCCACTGCAGCCACCGCTGACCCACCTGATAGATAATCTATAAATGGTACGCAATAGATTAAGAACATGCTATTTACTCTAGAAGGTGTCCATGTCACAATCGGTCGGAAAACTGAAGCTGCCAATGTTGCCAACAGAAAATATAAAATCCCAGTAAGGGATTGGGGGATATTTTCTAGATAAATAAAACAACTAAATCGTTACGCATATCTTATTTACATCCTTATGTATCTAATACATACATTTATTTATCTCCAGATTTACATTCATTAATTATGAAATAAATGAATGTGGTTTCGTATCAATTCTGTTCGTTGAAAAGTTGAATTAAAAACGTCTGGTCGGTTCGAAGCAATTAATGCATTCAAAAGCCTCGAGTCGAGCAACAAGCAAATGTTTTAGATTCAAATGCACTACGAATGAATTTATTTGAATTCAGTTCGAGTAATGAATACTTTAAGAAGGTCTGGCCTATACAAAGTTGACTTATAAAACATTTTAAAGTTAAAAATTGTAACGTTAAATAGTTTTAAGTGGTGCTTTCACTACTTGTACAGTTCTACTAAATACTTCATAAACAAAAGCTGCATCTACAAGAGGCATTTAAATTTGATACTCAAGCGTTTATGTAATTTCATTAAAGATATTAATTAAAATTAAGCCGAATAAGTGGTTCATTCTAACCTTAACCTTACAGAAAACATGTGACATTAAAGGGGGCCTAATTCTTTTCTACTCTTAAGATACTCTTCTGGTCTATGTTCATATCCGATATCGACTCCAAGAATAAATATGATTAAGAATTGATTCTTATGTTTAATTGCGTAAAATTATTTTATACTTTTAAGTGCATTTCTCGTTTTTGAATATAGTTTTTTTTGAAGTCAGTTTTGTTTTTGTTAAAAAGTTTTTTGTTTAAATGTTTTTCATAAGTGGCGTTATGATGACTGTCAGACGAGTGCAGGCAAACTTTCTTGCACCTTGCTGCTGGCTCCGGTGGGTATATGATAAACATACATACTAAATCATATCATTGAGGCAATAAACATTCATAAATCCCGTCATCGTTATAATATAAGTAATGATTATTGCACATCATAAATCATTAATTTGTTGCAATAATCCCTGCCATATTCAATGTTCTAATGACTATATATAACACCAGATTGTGAACTATTCAGTTAGACAAATTGTAAATAATTCGTTCAATTCACAATTGACTGACAGTATATAATATTGTTAGTCCGTTTATAAAACGACGGAGTTCGGAATCGTTAAGTGACATACCCGAACGTGAAAGTTTGTGTTGATGGATGGATATTAAGCAGATACCGCTTTATACACCATAAAGTCACATAGAATATTAAAAAATGAAAAATGAAAAAAAAATGAAAATAATTTATTTGAGTCCAGACAATAGACTTTATGGTATAAATATGCTAAAAAACATTTCCATGGACACAGCAGGTTAGTTTAAACAGTAGTATTAAGGATCCTCGCACTAGGCGCAGCCTGTATCGCGAGGACCCAGCTCAGTACGATTAACAAATACATACGTTAGACGGCAACGAATTACTAAGACTTACAGTAGTGCCATTTATAAATTATTATTATGACTATTTAACTTTTTATTGTGCTATTTTAAGAATTTCTTCTGTGTCCTATTATTCATAAAGATCGTGAATATAACGTAAGTCCACTGTCGAATGTAACATATTCTAAAACCAACACGATATGCAATGCAACTAACTACTTTGGCAGCTCTCTCACTCCTATTCTGCCAACACAACAGTGTTAGAGCCCGGAACAACATCTGTTGCACGAATGTGTCGCCTCGACCTGTGAAATACCACGACCTCACAAAAGACAGGCGTGGAGTAGAAGTATTCTGCGTTCCGTCTGATGAATGAGGTGCTGAACTCCTTATTCTGGTTCACTTCCCCCTCTTACCTTTTTTAATAATAAAAAACAACGTCAATGCTTTTAAAATTATTGTTTCAGTATTTCACAATTATTTGACAACAATTTGGCATTGGTTTACTGTTATGATATAGTTTTTAAGCCACCGATATTACATAATCGAGGGCCCGTTATATTCGCGGAGTCAGCAAAATAGAGAAATTTAAACGTGCAGACGTAAATATATTTTTCATTTGTAAAAATAAAACGTGATCTGTGAGAGAGGGTCGCGGCGGGCACTTGAACCGTTCCAGTTCAATTCCGCTTAAAGGATTCTACTTTCAGAGAAATTCTTCGCAAGTGTTGTTGGAATTCCTCGGAAACTTTACAGTTTTATTAGGGTTCCGTACCCAAAGGGTAGATCGGGACGCTATACTCCGCTGTTCGGTCGTCTGTCTATCTGTCCGTCTGTCTCCAGGCTGTATCTCATGAACGTTATAGTTAGGCAGTTGAAATTTTCACAGATGATGACAAACGTGATTTTTTGCCGTTTTTATAGATAACGGAACCCTTCGTGTGCGAGTCCGACTCGCACTTGGCCGGATTTTATAAATTAACTCTTTCGTTTATTTCCCCGGAACCGAGTCTAACGTCTGTGAGTACCTTGTGGAAAACCAATCTAGACCTGTTTTGTTCTGCCTGCAATGTTTTAATTGCTTTGTAGTGCTTGGATATTTTTTTAAAATAAATAATGTAGTAGACCTTGAATCTCTTAATCCCTGAACCTGAATGAAGATTAAAGAGAAGTGTGAAATCTGCCTTTAGCAATATGACACGAACGTTATGGTCTAAGATCCGGCATAAGGAATTTTTACCCACATCTGTTACGTGATCAGGATAATATGTACATTGATAAATCACATGTAAGTAGCCGAGCTAAATATGGGTCCAACAGTGTTAAATCTTAAAATCCAAAGTAGGTTGAACCCTTGCGTAACTCCTCATTGGTGATTCTAGAGGCAAGCTCATGTGGACGTTGTATGGAATATGAGACCCAAGCTCGATTTGTTGACCCCAGATTTATCTCGGCAACGGCACCATACATATAACAGTGGTAGAGCCCGCAACAACAACATCTGTTGCACGAATGGGCCGGCTCGACCGGTGAAATACCACGACCTCATAGAAAACAAGCGTGAAGTAGAAGTATTCTGCGTTTCGTTTGATGAGTGAGGTGCCGGAGGCCGAATTTCAGTCCTCTTCCCCTTCCCACCCTTTCCTCATAAGGATATTATGGGAACGGGAAGAGGATTGGACGGGGAGGGGTTAACGGGGAAAAGGAAATATCCTCATTACTGTCTATGCCCTCCTCTGTCCATTAAAGGTAGGCAACGCATCTGCAACACAGTTTTTTGTTGCGGGTGTCTATGGGTAGCGTTCACTTAACATCGGGTGATCCGCTTGCACGTTTGCCATCTTATTCCATTAAAAAAAAATTATCCTCCAAGGGTATAAATTCCTCATGCCGGATCTTGTACTACTCGGTTCCTTTAGTATCTCAAACAATCATAGCTTTATCAAACATAGAAGTTCATTATACAGCAACTCACATTTTAGATGCAAACAGCAAATAATCAAAGCGAGTCGGACACTTAAAGCTCCGAATTAATCGCTGAATCAAATTAACTGCACCAGATCGCAATCTGTTAACTAATGCCCGGACGTTACCGTTACCAGGCTCCCCAAATTAAACGATGGCCTCACGAGATATGCTATCGCGAGCTACGAATTTAAATTCCGCGTTAAATGCCTTACGGTATTGTTAACCTTGAACGTAGCGCCAAGCACAAGACAATATAGAGGATGTTCAGAAATACTTTATTTACAAGTTTATATCCTAAACTATATACTTTTATGAAACAATTATTATTATAGAATATCTAGACATCCTGTATAATGTGAAAATAAAGTGTATACAAATTATAAGAAAAGAGACAGGTGTGTTAAGGACACCCGGTTAGAATCAGCCTTTCTGTTTCCCACTGCAGGGACACAGGCCTCTCCGAGAGGGAGGGACGGCCCCTTCCCACCACGCTGACCCAGTGCGGGTCACATGTCTTCGAATTTGGTGGTTCTAGAACATGCCGGTTTCCTCACGATGTTTTACTTCACCGTTTTTAGAGCAGTGGTGATGAAAATAGATTACGCAAAATTTGGTTCGAACCCACGACTGTACACTGTAACACCCTGTACTTACTTTAAATTATCTCTATTATCCTTAACTTCCGATGAACTGACTTTCACAACAATTTTTTTTAAATAAAAAAAAATATATAAAATTTTGAAAATATTTTTATATTATTTTAATAAAAATTTATATTTAAAAGTTAACATTTTTAAAATACGCTAAAAGGTATATGAAAGCGCTCCCTTATGACATTCCTCTCACCTCGTGATGATACGGTTACATTTTTTTCTGTCTAGCTTCGATAAAGAACTCCGTTCTACGGGTATTTATTTGAGCGCATAAATTACTTACTTGTACACGAGTGTCCTTTTACTGTTCAGGTATAAATATATAAATAATACATACAGACACACAGAGGACTTCCGACACTACCAACTAAGGTGATTGGGTGTCAAAACGCCGGTACATAAAACACAGTCAATATTACGGACAGTATACCGGGACGGCAGTAAACATGATGTAATCAGCAGCCCAGCGCTGGCGGTTTACGGCCATTTTATGTGTCAAGTTTTATTCTACACGTGCCTCGGAACTAGTGCCAAAAGTCAATATAGTCCCAAGCATTTCCTACTGTTTAGAAGTTTACTATTTTATTAGACAGCGAAACGTACAAGACGTTCGCATTACAACAATCGCAATGAGATACTAGTTAGTTACTACTGTAGTAGTAGATTACGACACTCGTTAACAGATGGCGCTGTACCGCAATTTAATTATACTAGATCGCGATTCAATGGTGTTCTAAATAAAATCAAGACGGTTGACGGATACGGTATCAAGCCGCACAGTGTAAATACGACTTCAGTTACCAGATTGGTGATCAATAACTTTCTCACTCTCACTGCCATTAATATTTATTATAACCAATAGAAACACTAAACATTTTCAAAAAGATCAGACCCATATAGATTGTATGAGTACCTATTGAATGAGGTAATTATGAGCAGCTGATTTAAGTTTGATATCGTCTGAGAAGAATGAAAAGTTAGCTTGATTAATCGCAAACAAGAAACTTGTAGCATCAATCACAGCAGCCGTCTGAGACGAGCGCGGCTGTAACTAACTAATAATGTGCTCTTTTGTTTCTACACAAGAAACCACAGTAGCTACCACTTGTATGTATGAGCACTTACCTTTAGCGTATTTAATTTCATAGATCTTTTGATCTAGCAACTTGATGGTTGACATTCCACTGCCGTACGATTTTCGCATAATTTCCCACGTCACACCACCGCGTTAGCGAATGATCTATCGCCAAAGATATTCCCAAACCAACTTAGGGTTCAAGTAGCAATCGTACTTCTTCCGGTGGGAAACGCGTCCGAAATTTCTCTGGTGTTGCAGGTGTTCATGGCCGTCGGTGATCTAGTACTGATAATAAAAAGAAAAATCACTAGTAGAGAGCTCTTCTAGCAGCGAGTGTCGTAGGCTATTTATTTAATTTGCCTGCCGAGCGAAGCAAGGGCGAAGTTTTAGTAATAAATAAACACTTAACACAAAATACGAGAAAAATCAGTTTGGTCCACATAGTCCCGGCTTCTAAACAAGACTGGTTTTAAACGTGAATCATGGTTCATGTTTGTTCACTCTATTGACTATAACAAGCTTTAAAAAAATCTGGAGCACACATTGCCGTGATTGTCGATTGAGAAATGAAAAACAAATTCTTATTTAGTTGTTCACTATGAAAACTATTGTCGTCGGGTCGAACTGTTAAAAAAATTTGAAGAAACGTCAACAGGTACTACTTAAACTTGATCTAAGTTCAGTTGTCTGGGAGCTTAAGGGAATTTGCGTTCGAGCAAATTATTCCCCGGCGCGAGTCTTTTCCAACTTTTGACGTTCCTTCGAGTTCGACACTTCATTGATTAAATCCGATTCAATATTCTTCGGAAGTAATCGACATCTTTTATTCTGCGCACTAAATGTAAAATATATAAATGAAGCCAACATTTTCTGTAGATTAAAATATGATTTTTCGACATCTAACTAGAGATCATTTATCCCTTTGTCCTCGAGGCCGTTATGGGATTTTTTACAAGCAGTCTTAAGCATTGTAGCTCAATTATCTAATCCTATACCTCTTTCCACTATATGAGTGAAGAGAAACGATTTATTTTCATAATTTGAGATCTCCTTCCTAAGAATCAAACCAGACGTAATTTTTGTTCATCGTCTCAAAGAAAACATTTACATAATGGTATTCTTTTGAAGGCGAACACGGGTCCAACAACTTTCAACTTGATTTTATATTTCAATTTCAATATCTCAAACCCCAAACAAAATGACACGTTCTCAAAGAAATATGTGTGCAATTTCGACTATGGTTGGATCCTTTGTGACCTGTCACTGCACGGTTACGTCCGCATTGTTAGAGACCAATTTTACTTTGACCTTCGGACTCATAACAACCTCTGTTACTGAATACCACGGTGAAATATCAAGTTACGCTGGACGAATACATCTATGTCCAGTTTACACAGACACGCGTTGAAAGAGTTTTGGTCCCTGATAATGACATATTTTGCAAGAAATAAGGCGGAAGGGTAGTCCAATGTATTTTTTTTGTTGCATTCTTTTTCCTTAACAGTAAATTGTTCCCTTCGGACTCGTGCTTTTGGGTCGTTTGAGGGTTCTGAGGTTTATTTCGTTGTGTGTTATCCGGATCTTGTCTGAGGGCTATTTGAAAGGATATCGTACTTTTTATAATTTCGTTTTGGTTTGTTTTTCTTCGCTTTTATTTAGCATACGAAATAAAAAAGCATTGAAAAGTAAATACCTTATATTTACTTTTCAATGAGTTTCAAAGAGTTAATCCCGCCCGCAGCATCAGTACATCCTACTTGATTGTTACTCCTTTCATATCCGCTGGATGGTGTTAGACAATTACAGACAGGAGAAGTTAAGACACCACAAGATTTAATATTAACAAACACTAGCTAACATTTTATATACTGTTGTATTTGGTCTACTATTCCTTTCGTTTATTTTTCTTCCCTATCCTCGATTCTCTTGTCTTATTCCTTACATATCGATGGTACCTGCAGCAACTCTTTTCTATTAAAATATGTTTAATGTAATTATATTATGATGTCTGATGACGCATCTTTTTCTTTACCATTTATTAAACCAAAACAATTATTAAAAACAACAATGCATTCAATTAAATAGCGTCATAATGCGTACTTATTTAATTAATAACTGCTATTTTCAACATTTCCTCTTTATTTTCATTCTTTATTTTTTATATGTTATTATCTTTCCAACATTCTTCTACTTACCTCACTCCGTATTATACAAATTGTACATTTTATTCAAAACCTCTTGCAACTCTTTGTAGTTTTTATTTTAAATAAAAGAATTGTATAATTAAATTACATTTCTTTAACATTTAATCATTGCTTCCTATCTCTTAGATTCTTAATGAACTTTCTTCAAAAGTTTCTTGCGGAGTAATAGGAAAAGATTTACTTTTGATAGCGCTTCAAATATTATATCACACCTCTTTATATCACACCAAACTTAAAACCTCAAATGTATGTTATTGATATGAGGTTAACCTCAGATGTTGTTAAAGCTGAAGTTGCTGACAAAACTAGTAATGAAGATGACGCTGACGAACCTTGTGAAGTTAATAGTGATGTACCTAAGTTTATAACAACAGAATGAAACAGTTCCAACTCAATCATCGTCAATAATAACAGCTGCCAAAGTGACACAATCAATTTGACAAAAGTTTGTTTTCGACAAGCGACCTTAAAAGTTAAACTTGCCGAAATTAACGATCGTTTCTCGACTCGATTAAATTAAAAGATTAATGATGTCACTAACCTTTAACTGTTTCGAGCAATGACTGTTTCAGTCGTCTAATTACTAGGGTAGACCAACAAATAATCTTTAAACTTCCGATCGAATTCCAGAAGAAGTACTTAAGACATACACAAAATATTCAATGTTCTTCAATTCCATAATATCTGAGCCCTGCGGTTTCACCCGTCGTGGAATTTAATTTGACCGAAGATGATTGATCATATAGATTTGAGGTCAACTTACTTTGGATTGAAATATTATTATATACCATACAAACTTCACCACCAACTTTAGACCTTTAGGGAATACATTTAGAAACATACTTTCTTAGTGCTCGTCTAAGTAATAACAGAATCTCTGTGCAAAAAAGTTTCATTAAAATCCATTCAGTAGTTATTGCGTGAAAGAGTAACAAACATTCATACTTATCTAATATTAGTAGGATATATAATCCGTTCGTAAGCTACATAGCGTGATGTTACATAGCCTAACAAATGTTGTAATAGCTCAGCTTGTTAATTCAAAAGAATTTTTCAAATTGGATGAGTAGTTCCTAAGATTAGCGCGTTCAAACAAACAACTCTTACGCTTTATAATATTAGTATAAATAGATGATGTGTCTTTTTATGAATAAGTAGTTTGATTTCTTTGAATACTTTGTGAGAGAACTTAAATGAAATTACAAGAGTCAGTAAATAAATTTATTACACTGTAATTACATTGTCAGATGTCTTATTATTTGTTGCCACGAAACTTGATTTAAACAACACAAACTACCCCCGACCCCCAGAAACATTGTAATGGCCTTTATTACGGCAACATTATACTTTAGTGCTTTTGAAACTTCAGTTTTTAGCTGCGCTTACAGTAATTGTTCTGCAAAGTAAATTTACACTTCTTTGCAATAAATTTAAACGCTAGAGCAATAAAGGAGAATGTCGTAATTTCTGCATGCGAAAGTAAATTTGAAGCGAAGGGATTTTTCTAAAGCAATTTCGGCTTTAACAATTCTGTTGTAATTAATTTGGAGCAAATGTTTAGGAAGACCCCCCCCTCCCCTCCTCTTTTAATTTCGACTCGGCTTAACGTAACGGTTAAATTTGATTCTTTAATTTTTAACGTAACAGATTTTAGGCTATAAAATTTCATTATCGCTTATGCGGCTTCAGATGATTGGACCTCTACAGAAAGTAAATAACTTACATTTTATCTCACTGTTTTGACTTATTCCAACAAACTTATAAGTTACGAAATACGTCACACATTTGTATTTGAGTCGAAGATCCAACAATAGCCGAATATAACCTTAGATTTTCATCATTATGTATCTTCATTAAAACTACGTTCCCTGCTGGACGTGGGGCTGCAAGAATTCTGCACAGTTTCGGTGCCTCGCCCTTAATCAGATCTTTGGTCCATCTTGTGTATCATAAACTGAATTGAATCTTAACTCTTTGTACAAATCGTTCGTTTCATTTGGTAACACTATCTCGAAACATCCCAGGGGTTTCCCATGGTCAGTGGAAGATGGCGCAGCGCAGCCTGCGGTTTTTGTAACATTATCCTACTATCTTATATTACTGGTTGTTTATTTCATTAATACTTTGTTAGGTCGCGGTGAAATTATTCGCAAATAGTTGATAAGTCGATAAGTCATATATTTCAAGAAAAATGCGCCTTTCTTAAGTCCGACAACCACCTTACAGTTCCTTTGAAGTATTCTTCTTCTACGACATATATAGTTCATAGAAAGCAGACAATTAAATCTTTAATTGAATCACTGTTTGTTTTCCTTCTTTTTTCACATTTTCTTAACCGCTACCTGTAAGCACCCGAAACAACTAAATAAATTGCAGATGCGTTGCTTCTTTTACCTCTTCCCCTACTACTTCCTCTTCCTGTCTCTTCCTTGTCAGAAAAGGATGTGAAGGGGGAGATACTGACTACATTAGACCTCCGGCACTTCACTCATCAGACGAAACGCAGACCACTTCTTCTGTGAGGTCTCCACGCCTGTCTTCTGTGAGGTCGTACTATGTTGTGATGGTCGGTTGAGTCGTTAGAGTCAAGGTGTAACAAACTCACATTGGCATTTATAATACATATTATAGTTAGGATCAGAACGCATGTACACGTCCGTTTTTTTTCACCGGACGACGGACCGTCAATAAATAGGAGGCGGCGGATGTGTACATGCAACGGTATTTGTAAATATGCTCAAAATAATTATCAAAACATATACAAATATTGACGAACGTAAATAAGTGAAGGGCGAATGTGTTTCGGACGCGGTGACTCACCTCGTGAGAGATTCTATTATTGTTGTATAGCTTCGTTTTCTCACGTTCACAAGATCCTGTTATTTGCGGCCGACGCTACTGCCATCTATATTTAGGTAAATTACGGTCCATTAAGATATAGATCCAAATTATATCTGTAACAATATAAATGTGATAGTGATTTTGTTTGTTTGTTACGTACCTTCCTACCAACAGAAATGGACGATCGTGGGACCTTCATCCCGAAAAAAAAACGGTTCGCAAGAGGTAGGGAAATACATAAAACCTTCATTTACAATATCGGTAGCCATGGTAATATTACATGTTTTGACAATAACAACTTTTAGACACGTGTTACAAAACTGCCAGCGTGGAAAATAGAAAATGAATGCATGTGAATCCGCGGGCAACACCTAGTATTCACTAAGTACATTACAGAATGACGCTGTATTAAATATTTTTATACAATCGTTTAGAACTACAGTACATGACGTGATGTTATATTATCTTATCATAATAATGTCTGCTAATGAAATTAAAAAAGGAAATCTGTAAAAAATACACGAAAAGATTTCAGTATATAGAACGAAAGACCGAGAGATCAAAAAAAGTCAGAAAAAATGTGTTTGAAATGAGATTTTTTTTTTTCATTAATTTATTAAGTAAGTTAACAATAAATGTATGTGCATGCGTGGATACACATTCATTGAACGGATGTACATGTGATAGGCCGACTTGGAAACAAAGTTTTAAATAACCTACCAGTTATTCTGTTTATACTCCAATTTAGGGATGTCACAAATAATGCTACGATAACAAGGCGAACCGTACTGGTCAACTACCATATAAAGTTTCATGGGCCTTAAAATTAAGCTTGACCCACGTGTTTGTTGTCACGCTTCCGGTATTGTTAGCGTGGTGCCACACTGACCGTGTGTACACAAAATGAAGTAAAATCGGGGCCTATTTAATTATTCATACATTTAATATTGATCTGTTATGATGGAAATGTATAGCATCATCGTCTTCCTGTCTTTTCCTACTTTATGTGAGGACTCCCTCCATCTTGCTTGGAATATTATACAAGCTTTGTGCTGAACGTATTATTTATAAAAAAATTACTATAATTTGAAAATTTATTATGAACTTGACGATCAATTATTCTCCCACTTCTGATGGTTCGGTTCTTTCTTAATATGTATGTGTCGCAACGTTAACATTAAATTTTATGCAGTGGAAACATTTTAAAGACTGGGGCCTTTGTGAATGCTTTATAGCAGTAGTAGTGGCAGCTCTAATTATACCGGTCGTTGTCACCCGGCCCCAATGTAGCGCCGCCGTATTACAAGGAGTGGTCATTTAAAAGGAATTTTGTACTAAAAGCCCTTTACTTAGTCAAAGAGAACGATGACCCGATATATGTATACCTATATAAAGCCTTAAAATTTACAAATACGATGTTTATGCAAATAACAATGAAACCGTGATTGTTCAAACACATTGGTCAAGTCTAGGCTGGTATGGTCCTTGAAATTTAGTCCAATTTATCAACATCATTGTACGAAGTTGCGCTTCCACAAGCAATATTTATTATTTTAATCATTCGAGCAGGCAATTTCCAGACGTAAGAAGTTACATAGACTATACATTTAATTATTGTTCTAAACTATAACATTATAATGTCTGCAGACTTAACATTGACTGTAATCTCGCAGCGCAAGCGTCTTCAGGTGCATGAATAATGAAGCGTCACTTCTCAAGCGACACTTGAATATTGGATCGGAGTCCACAATACAGTCGGCGACCGAACGACGAGCATAAAGAGTTGCGGAATAAAGCTCGCCATTCAATACATTATACATTCACCGTTTAAATTCTAAGCGAAGGAGACTCGTCTGCCGACCGACGATTTCCTTGAACATTAAGCGAACTCCTGCGATTTGCTTTTTTTTGTAAAAGCCACGAATTTGATTCAATACAAATAGAGGAATCGTGAATGAAATGCATTTTGGTATCCCGACGGATAAATACTAGTCAATTTAATATTTCTTGCAATCATAGCTAACTATTGATATTAAAGAGCCGTTTATATTCAAATTACTAAAAATAGTAGTAAACAACGACGCCCATGGACACCCGCAACACCAGAGGAACTGGAGAGGCGTTGCCGGCCTTTGAGAAAAAGATAGGCTCTCGTACTGATTCGGAAATACCGCCGAAGACAGAGCGTTCCGCGCGGCAGTGCGTGGCAGAAAATTTCGCGAGAACCACTACTAAAAACCATAGTAATAAGACAATTTAGACAGATATGGAGATTAGGATAGGGAAGAAATATTTCAATCCAATGTAAGTTGACCTCAGATCTATATTATCAATCATATTAAATAGGGTTCAGCTTAGGCTGGAAATTGTCAGTTAAATTGAATTGCACGGCGCGTGAAACCGCAGATCACTACCCGTATGTTATAAGTATAAAGGACCTTACCACAATCCCATCTAAAATTATCATTGTGATGCAAAAGATGGTACGCACTAGTTTAGTAACAGCCTATTCACTCTTCTCTTGAAGGTACCCACGTCATAGCAATGAAACACGGACGCTGCCAACTTCTTTCTTCCTGTGTACTTACAATGAATAAAGATCAAAAGCGATTGGTTGGTCAAGTGTAAGACCAAGACAAAAACAAAAGATATGTAATAAGCCGCGTCACTTAAGGGATACATTACAGAAGCATAACTTCTCGTTTGTTTTGACAGCACTGCGTTGTAACAAAATATCTAAATATACTTGGTAGCAAATATCTAAATATACAGTGGTGGTATAGATGTATAGACGAGACTAACCTTATCCAATAAGACCTCACGGACAGTTTTGAACGACCATATTAACTTTTTCTTTAAAAAAATGATGATAATGAAATAAATAAAAAAATATTTGAAGACAATCGTCAATAACTCGCCACTCTGATAAAACTGGAGTCCGACAATTCTGAAAGTTAAAAAAACAAATACAATTCGTCAGGAATGCCCGAGTTTTTTTCCATTCAATCCGCACCCCGCGGCGACCGCTGACGTATTTCTGAATTACGCCAGATTAAATTTTAATTGAAAAATACGCTTTCATAATTTTTTTTGTTATTTCCTATTTCATTGTCGGCGAATTTTCTCACAATCATTTGTTTCATCGCTCGCGATCCTCCATTCGTTTTGTGTTTACGGTTATTATCAGCTACAAAAGTAGATACATTTTTATCAAGTCAATTTCTGTAATAATTTGAATCATGTGTCAAAGTCTTTTAAGTCGTAAGTCCCTTCTTAATCATATCACCTCTCCCGCAATCCATCCATCTCTTCTAAGGCCTACCTCTACCGACATATCACTTTCACTTCATCCATTTCAACTAATTTATATCAGTCTCTAATTAAAATCTAATCTAGTCCAAGAAGAGACTGGCGCTGTTAGTACACCTCTCCTGTTTGCTTGTTTCTGGTTGTTACAACATTCATACATGTCTCCTATATCATTTTCCTTAAACCATAAAAAATAACATAAGAACTGCCAACAGAAGTGAAAACTCAAAACAAGCTCGACAATAGTTTAATAATATATAATAAAAAAACCCTTTTACCTTAACAATAAAATTGAAAATTGAATACAAGAAAAATTAAATGAAAAAACAACTTCCGATCGCCTCGCACGATCACAGTTCTCGTAACGCTCTCGTCGCGCATACACCAGCTTACTGCACAAGTCAAGCGTCAAGAAGTTTCACTATGAAATGCTCCGATAACAACGCTCGATCGCTAAACACGTTTCATAATACATTCACATAAACCGTCTCACATCTATGCATATTACAGCCACTAAACAGATAACTACGCGGCGATAACACGTCGCTACGGGTGAAAATTGCCCTATAAATATAGTACGGATATGGCTTCAGCCGTTAAGAAAATCTCGGCGTTGCCGGAGTTATAAATAGTGGTTAATGGTCTCTGGAACTCCACACACCGGAGAGTTTTAAACCGAACTAAATTTTTACAGAGAGACAGCCTGTAACCGTTCATTCTGTTTAGTATTCCTTGCAGAGATATCTCGGTGTCTGACTCACATACAGCCTCGTCTTTTCCTTTTAAAGGTTCCGGTTTTTGGGGATACATAGGTATACTTAGTAATAATTTATTATTTATTTTTACAAAAAGTTCACCTTTCCCGACATATCTACAACAGTACTTCAGACTAGCAGCTTCAACTGAAGATTGAAACAGTGTGCATAACACATAACGAGACGATCAAGACCGTTTAGTTCGATCCGCGCTGACAAGGTTAGGTTGCTGGATAATGTTTACAATATAGGTTTTTGTTAGTTAAAATGCGAACCTAAGTATCAGGTCATGCTTTTGAAATTTGGATCTTAACAAAGTCTTTTAAAAAATGGTAGAACTTGCAGCATCTGTTGCACTAATGTGCCGGCTCAATCTGTGAAATACCACGACTTTACGGAAGACAGGCATGGTAGAAGTCCGCGTCTCTTTTGGCGCAGCCGGAGGCCTTCTACAACTCTACCCCTTCCCGTCCATTTCTAATAAGGAAAGGAGGAGAAGGGGATGAGGATTTGACCGGCGATAAATAGAAGAAGGAAATAATTCATTCTCCTAATTCCATTAGTAGACAACGCATCTGCAACTTTATGGGTGGCGGTCGCTTAACGTTGGGAAAATCGTTTGTTAGTATGCCATGCATGTTATGTAGTATTCTATC
Source organism: Papilio glaucus (assembly GCA_000931545.1). Classification (NCBI taxonomy): domain Eukaryota; kingdom Metazoa; phylum Arthropoda; class Insecta; order Lepidoptera; family Papilionidae; genus Papilio; species Papilio glaucus. The sequence goes on from JWHW01039356.1 coordinate 99,596, forward strand.
TATTTAAAAAAAGTCTACATCACATATAATAAATACATAGCTAACAATCCAACAGACCTCAC